>BLKR01015637.1:0-59234 GCA_011170035.1 Teleogryllus occipitalis
ATTTTCGATTCAAAAAAGGCTCAAACAACAAATCTACAATTTTGCTGTGACAATAAGCAAAAAAGAGAAAAAAATGTGAATTCATAAACGTCCGACAACTATTTATCAACATAGTATGAGTATTTTAAAGGTTCATGACGTAATTTTCCGGTGAGACAGTAGGAAAAACGCAACTCCAGAAAAGACGAGAATGGTGTGCTAAGGAAAAATTTCAGGTGCACTAAAATATCTCGTGATAGACTTTCTATGATTCTGAGAACTTAAAATAACTCCAGAAAGCTTTTAATAAAGGCGATGTTTACTTCAAACATATAGGTGCAACATTTTGTGCACTGAAGTGTAGTGAGTGCAAGAAGTGCATGAGAAGATAAAAGCAGGAATATTCGCTGGGTGTGAAATAATTCCTAATGAAAGAAACATAACTTCGAAGGCCATGGGCGTATTAAAGGAAGTATTTTGTGAAATTTCTGAAGTTAAATACAAATTTTAGAACTTAGGGAGAGCTGTAAAAAACGGTGTGCATTAGAGATTCTCCTCGAAACTTAGTTGACGAACCAGAGCCCGATTGAATTTATGCCATCGCTCTTAAATAATTTTGCTTGCCCTTAATTTCCAACAAATGAAATAATTGTAAATAATAATTAATAAATAATTGTTCTGGAATACAGAGAATTATGTTCTTCTACTATTAGCATTTACAAAGTCACTATTTTAGAAAAGTTCGTATCTCAAATAATTCAGAAAGTTAAAAGGCACAGCACAAATACTTTAATATTTAAACTGATTTTACTTTATTGTTTGTGAAATCCTTAAAGAGAGTAATTAGTTTCTAAGATTGAGTATAGGTAGTAATATCTACTAGAAGACTATAAACTATAATTTTCAGTAGTAAACCTGATAAATTGTAAATCCTTTGAAGTTGCTTGTGACGTTATTTTGTATCTAAATCTAGAGGTTTACACGTTTATTACATTTCATTATACTTATTGCATAAATAAAAATAATGTTACCAGTATTCACTTATCCTCCACCAGTGTCACGATGTCTTGAAATAAGCAATAGCCAATCAATGTAAGACCTGATAGGAAAGGAACCAAGTTCACTTTTATTCAGAAGTAACTACTCTTCGTATTCGTTTTTCATTTAGAAAAGTTCACTCCTACATAGTTCAATAATCTTTTGTTAGCCACTTTATGAATAAAAATTCAATTAACATTTGCATGCCTAGAGAAAATATTTATTTACTTGTATTATACCAGACTATAGACACTTTATCTACGAGTAGAAGGTATTACCTAAAGGTGACGATGTATCTTTATCGAGTACATAAAGTATTTTTATTGTCCTGTGTAACATTTGGTTTTATTTTATCACAATTTTAATACAAAACAAAATTTAAAAAAGATGTAAGGTTACGTCAGGACAAATAGTTTTCCGCGCCACTCTTAAAAATACATCTACCATGGGCGATAAAGTGGTACTGCAGAATCATATTATTGGCCAGGATTTAATCGAATTAATAAAATATATTAGTTATATTTACTTGCCTAGTTTAAAAGTATAGTTACTAATAAATATCAATCTTAAGACTTTGAGAAAACACTTCCTGAAAATGAGAGTTATTAGACTGTAAGTTAGATTGGACGCTAGATAGTAAGGCTTTGGTTCTTCAACTAAGACAACTGCCAAAATGTACAAAGATTTTGATCAATATATAATTACTAAGATTTATGTAGAGAGTACATACATATTTCTTAAGTGATAAGAGGAAGACCATGAGATATTTAGAAGAAACAGTATTTGGAAATAAAGGTAGACATTTTAAAAATATGTGAAGAAATTTTATATTCCATAAATAGGTAAGGAGATATTCTCGTGGCGAAAATATTTCCCATACAAATTAAGATGGAAGTGAACAACTTGACTTTCCACAATCGTTTGGTAATAAAGTGTAGTGCGACAAGCACTTACGTCAAATCACTTCGAGTTTTTACATGGCAGAAATGTAATACGTTCTTACAAATTATTGAGATTTTATACAAAAATAGCATAACATAAAATGACAATACACAATAAAAATTATAATACTGATATTTTATACTTAGCACAAATATTCAAATTCAAATTAAAAAATATATGGCGTGCTTAATTGCTGTATGTGTAGTATATGTTGTATCATCTTATTATCGAATATATATGAATATAATAAATTAGAATAATACAACAGAAATAACAAAATACAACATCGATATAAATGATATAAATCGTCCATATATAACGAATAATAAATGTCAATTTTACTATTCTTCGTTAGATTGCCATAGATAATTGCACACGCATGCATTTCTTTCTCAGTACGCTATTTTCAATATGAAAATGACGCCATTATTGAATAGTCTCGGAAATAAAACACTCCGAAGAAAACTAGAGTTTTTAATATTTCAGTCACTCAAAACGGGCCTCAGAACTAGAAGTCACTCGACTAAACATTAGCGATTTGTAGCAAAATGCTGGTAATAAACATAGCCGCCCAACGTGCACAAGCGATAATCGCGATTTAGCACCAGATCAACAACATGGCTGCTCGTATTTGAATGACCGTTTCAGGAACTTCATATATCACCACACACAAGTGAGATTTGTATTCTGAGAAGTAAAAACGTTGGCCTTCGTAAGTTCGAGGAAGGTCCGATAGTCTCAAGGAAACACGTAGAAAGACAAGAAACAAAAGAAGGCTGCGGCTAGATGTTGAGGCAGTGTAGCTTCTTGGACGGACGCGTCGACGCAGGGGCCCTCCGCGTCCAGGCACCATCCGTAGGGCTGGCCTGTGATATTTGAATGACCATTTCAAGACCTTCACATTGACCACACACGAATGAGATTTGTATTCTGAGAACTAAAAACGTTGGCCTTTGTAAATTCGAAGGTCCGATAGTCTTGAAGCAACGAAACACTTGAATGAGAAGAAACAAAAGGCTGCGGCTAGATGTTGAGGCAGCGTAGCTTCTTGGACGGGACGCGGGACGAGTACTGGAAGGAGCCAGGTTGCGGCGCGGCGGCGGCGGCGGCGGCGGGGCCGGCGGCGGCGGGGGCGGGACCGGGGGCGGGGCCCACCGCGCCCTCGGGCTCGCTCTCGTCCGACGACGACGCCGACGAGTGCTCGGAGGAGGTGGGCGTGTCCACCTCGACGCAGGGGCCCTCCGCGTCCAGGCACTCTCCGTAGGGGTGGTCGCCCATGAGCGCCCTCAGGCACAGCCGCTGCCGCGCCGCCGTGTCCCGCACCAGCTTCTCCAGCGCGAACAAGTGGTCGTCGGGCGAGTTGGGCGCCTGGTGGCGCATGAACGCCGCCAGCCGCAGGATGTACTCCACGTTGTGGCCGCTGGGGCCGCGCGAAGCCACGATCTGGCGCGCCATCTCGGGCAGCGGCGCGTCCCCCAGCCACAGCGCGTTGCAGGGCAGCGCCACGTACACCAGCGCGGTGAGCGTGCGCTCGGGGCAGCAGCCCGGGTGGAAGGTGGTGAGCTGCGTGCGGTAGCCGCCCAGCCGGCACTCGCGCGTGTCCAGGTACGGCAGCGCCGCGTCGCCGGTCACGGCGAACGCACGGCCCCACACCACGCCCTGCAAGATAGAAAGACCCACGTCAGCACGAGTTTCACACAGGGCAGCATGCGTTTCTGTTATACTCCCATTAAAACAGTGTCTCCTTTCAAGGTCAGGAGGTGGCAGGAGAGGTGGACACTGTCGTCCAATCCCGGTATTAAACCTCCCGATTGAATGACGGTGTCCCCCTCTCTTTTCAGCACGGGAACTTGAAGGGACACTTTTTTTTATTGTAGTGCCTCTTGAAGTTCACGAGTTGGAAGGAGACCGGAACACTGTTATTCATTCGAGAACTTCAATATAAATAATGTAAATCGTAACGAAGCTCCAGATAGGTTGACAGTGTCCCCGTCTTCTTCCAGCTCGTGACCTTGAAGGGTCACTGCATTTAAATCTCAGTATATGCTTGTGTGTAGATGTTCGATTCCGAGTTCCATGCAGATTGTGCGGAAAACAGTAAGTGGAGTGGAGATACTGAAAAGGATAGAAAGCGAGTGGGAGGGAGCTGAGTAGAATGAAATCAAGAATATTTACCCTCTTGATTGAACGTCTTACGATTCTATGCATAATTCGAGCCAACTAGAAGTGGATGTATTCGTGTTAAAAGTGTAATCTTCGTGCTCGAACAATTTCGTGGAATACATTGGCAACCAACCAAATTTGATTAGACTTTCCTTTAGTCCAGTGTCCTGTCGTCCGAACGTCATTAGGAGAAAAGCTCCCTATAATGTAAAACACTGATATTCTCTATAAATCTACATGTATTGTGTATCCTTTATGCATACGTTGTTTAGAGAGAAGAATTACGAAGAAATTCGACCCGTTACATGGAAATTATACAGCAGATCCAAAATAGTGTTTCAGATTTTTGATAAGAAATTTGAGTTAAAAAAGACTTCCTAAGGTCTTCAATATTCGCACATACAACGTTTATAGACTCGTCACATTTTCCTGTACTAGTTTCCTTTACGTAAAAATAATTTCATTATGAGCCGAAAATGTTAGATAAACATTCAGCGAAACTAATATCACTTTGCGAGGAACAGGAAGCTTAGGTGCACTCCATCCAGTTATATCTTGCGTGATTATCCACGATAGAGGGAGGCATTATAATAAGTGTTGAAGAGTTCGGTCATGATAACAGTGGCTGATCGTTCGAGTGAGGAGGATAGAACGGTCGTGAGAATAATGAGCTTATCAGATCGCATTATCTCGAAAGCATGCGACACGAACAACCACTTTCCGCCGCTCGTATCGACAGCGCGATGTGTCAGGTAATGGACGGCTCGGTGTTCTTGGATTAGGGGCAGGTGCATCTCGGTCGTAACATCGTGTTTCCAGTATCTTTCTCGGAACGTGTTGTTTCCAGTACTTCAAAGTTTTCCGCAAGCATGGACTTTGAGTTTAGGATAAAAAGTGGAAATTTATTCTATGAAAATGTATTTTGGTATCTATTTGTGCTGAAAGATGAACTTACCTCTTTTTCTTCGATAAGAGTTGCAACACGGCCAGGCTGTAAACAAAAGAAAATGATCATTAGAATAAAATCAATTATAATTTTATTAGCATAAGTAAGCATACTACATTTAATTCAATATTGTAACAAATGTATAAATTGATCAGAACGACACTCAACGTTATTTTGCGTAATATTTGGCTCGAAAAAAACTTAACAATATTTTTGTGAAAAAAAAATTGTGAAAATTTTGAATTGTGAATTTTGTGAAAATATTTCAAAAGGATCGTATTATTTTACTAATACTTGATTTATATATAAAAAAGATCCTGTGGCTCTACTATTCGCAATGGAATAATAATGAGATATACATGACAGAAACAATTTAATGCTAATATGCTGGCGAATGGGTATCAAAGAAATAAGAAAAAAAATAGATTGAACAGATGTTAGTATTGCACGTTTTTCTCCATCTGAATCACGGCGCATTCTCTAGGGCGTGCCAACGACGGTGGGTGGGAAACAGATTCCAGAAGACAAAAATAGCTGCAAGAACAAGGTCAAGGCGTTGATGACGCCGCGATGCACAGCTATGTAGAGTGCCAGCCAGCACAGACTAACGAACTGTCAGTGATGCACACCAATTATTGTTGGAAGTCAAACTTTTCTTTATTTATAAGAACAAAAAAACGTAAGTAGGGAACGAACAAATGTTAAAATGAATGATAGAGAAAGCGAATACAGAGTTTGCAAACAAGTAATCGGAATACTAATAATATTTCAAGTATTTTAACGATAATGTAACTGTCTATTGACAATGTATTTCTAAAATACTTCGATCTAGCTGTGTAGCTTGAGTCGATAATCCACCATCGTCGGGACTCGAACCCGAAGACTTCTAGAGTCCCTGCAGAGACAGTTAATGCTGACACTGAACTAAACTCAGCCGAAGTACACTTTGAAAATTACTGAGTATCGTGGTAATTTGAGCTAAACTGCAATAGTTAAAATACCTAGCAACCCACGTGATAGTAATTTCTCGAGTGAATTGCCACGCCCAGGCTCCGTTCGTCGTCGTTCTGAGGTCTGCGCCAGCGTGTGGGAACCTCAATGTACATCGACGAGCGGCGCGAGCGGGCGGGTGGGCGGGCGGGCGGGCGGTTGCAGGCGTCTTCGCACCGACCGCGCCAAAAACATCTGCGGCGCGACGGGCGTCAGTCGTGACCTTGGCACGCTTCTTACGAGCCCCCGCACGCGCCGACTCCCCCGCGGAGTGTCGCCGCCCCCGCCAATGACGCCGGTTGGCAGTGTTGCCACCCCATACGATAAGTATCGTTTTACGCGAAGAGCTTATTTTCAAAGGGACCTATCTTGAATACAATTTTTCAGGAAGGGCAAGTATTCTAATGCAGTGTTATAATTCAAGTTATGATTATCAAACTATTAGTTATTAAGTCTAAAACTATTATCTTTTCTAAAACGTTTTAGAGAAACGCCATATTTAATAGAGTGTTTAGCAGCATTGTAGAGAAGCGACATAATATATTGGTAGGTAAAACTACAAAACAAACGGAAATGGAGATACGCTTCTTAGGAAATAAACTTTAATTTTCTTCTTTGTACAATATTCGAAAAATGCCCGTGGAATAATCTCCTTTTGTAGAATAATTTCAACTAGAAAATGTTGTTTCATTATAAATCTGGTACAATATATACAACTTAGAAAACGTGTTAGCAAATGAACGCAGGTATATTCCAAACGACAGTCGTCTTCACTAAAGAGCCTTCACTAGAGTTCTCGTGATGGAAAAAATGTTTCTCCAGTAAGTCATTGAGTCCTTTGTCCTCCTTAACCGCGCCACTGACGGAGATGAAGCAATTCGCACTAATTTGTCGGCATTAAAGGCTCGTATAAAAGCATTGTGTAACACAATCTTAACTTATCTATTTTATTTCACTGATGATAGGCTGTGTTGCCTTGGGCTCTCCATGAACTCGTTTATGAACTCTGTAGGATGGGTTTCATATTCAGGTTTAAGTAGTCCTTCTCGTTCTAAGGTGACATATTGCGAAGCATTCTTGGGAACAAAATGGTCCTTAAGCAGCACGCACGATACATTAAACGAGTGAATAAAAAGTATTTGATTATTGATTAATACTGAAGGAGCACGAAATGGCTGCACATGTATCATGAACGGCCCAGATCTCAAGAGAGCACAGTGCACTTGGCACAAGTTGAAGTGACTCTTGAGAGTTTTGCAAGAAATCACAATAAAGGTCATCAGCCAATTGGTATTTTACGAAGAATCTGTTTGCAAGAAAGAAAGAAAGAAAAAAGAAAAGAAAAAAGAAAGAAAAATGAAAAACAAAAAAGAAAAGAAAAAAGAAGAAAAAATTGCGGCCTATGCTTGAGGATGGCTGTTGAGTAAGTGAACGTTGCAGAGTGTAACCTATCCAGAAGCATCGCGGAAACGAACAAATTGCACGAGGAGACAGGCAAGTGAAGGCCGCGGAAGAGATGAATGCAGCGGTCGCCTCCCCCATCCTGCGGCCTCTCCTTTCACTGGCGCCTTAACGAGCGGAATAGAATGACGTCTGCGCGGCGCTGGAGGGGGCGGGGCCGTGTCGTGTGGTCCGGAAGGCCTCCTCCGCCCGATGCGTCAGCGCTCGCCACACGTGGAGCGCATTCGCGGGCGCGCCTCGCCGACTCCCACAGCCTCCCGGAGGCTGCGCTGAATAATGCAGGTGCAAGAAGCGCACGTTGGCGAGACGCGTCTGCTCTGATCTTTCAGTGGTTTCTCCAATCAACACCGGGCCACGGACCGTGCGCGAGCTTTCCTTTGTTTTTCTTGCCTTATCCTTCCCCCTTACTTATACACATTAACACTAACAAGCACTATACTATCACACTTATTGAGACCCCAGTCGCGAGCTTAGACCTTGTCCCGGCTGGGGCGGTGAAACGCTGGTGGGAGATACCTGGTTAGGAAAAATCCCCGAAAGCCGACGTAGGTCGGTGCCAGAACTCGCTAGCCAGCCGGAGAAGATCACCGCCATCTCCCGCGATGAAGACATGCATTACACTTACGGGATTAATAACCTTAACAGTTGACGCGCCCGGAATCATTAATGAATCAAATCGAGAACCGACTGGCCATGATCCTCCGCACGGTAGGTTTCTGTCATGTGAACTGTAATGGACCCAGGAAGTTGATGTGTGATGATGAAACAAACCCAGAAAGATTATTATTCTATAGTTTTTAGACACTCTCTAGTTCATAAATATTCATCATAATAAAATTAGGTAACACCCGCTTTCACTAAAGTGGAGAAAGTTTGTAGTATCGTTAAATATTGAACGCCTCCGTTTGGTATTAGTGAATATATTTATGACAGGGATTACCTCTGTCTATATATTGCGCAATTGCTTCGAGCTTAGGAAGCACTTTGGCATTCGTGCCATTTCTAAATGTGTGAAATTGTAGCAAACCTCTTCACTCATTTATCAAGGAAGATGTAGCCTCTATACGAAAGAGCTGTCTATTGAAGCTGGGAATGAAACGACTCGGCTAACATAAATCGCAACTACTTATCCTCAAATGTATGTAAATGCGATTCCAGGACTAACGTATCTTCGATAACGGCTCGTGTTTTCGAGCGCACACGTAGTGCCTACTCGATTCCTGACCAAACGAGGCAGCGGCTCACGCAACCAGAATTCCAAGCGTGACCATACGCGTTTATCAGAGGACGTGCGTCCCGCGCTCTTTGTGCGTGAGGTCGCGGTGGGCGGTCGCGCGCTGGGGTCGAAATGGCGGGGAGAGGGGGGCAGGGAGGGCATAGGCGGCGGCGGAGGCGCTGGCGTTTTTGGATCGCTATTGCTACGGCCCGAAAAGTCGCGAAAGAAACTGGCATGGGAAGCAAAATGCGACAGAGCGAATGAGTATTTTCTGTGATTTGAAAAAGGGAATTAAACTTACTAATGAAAAAGTTCCTAAAATGATTAAATCAAAATAAAATCTCATGCAATGAATATTTTGACGAAATTTCTTTTTCAGTGTGCATGTTTAAGGTGGACAATGTCAGCAGGTTAACTATACAGCAATATTTATTGTTAACGGCCATAATAAAGTGGATTACCAAAGCTTCGGTTTCCTTTTCAATGTCATTATGTCTTGTTTTATGGAGAAATGATTTTACGAAGTATTTGGCGTCTTTTAACATTCACTGAATTAATGCATTTAAAAATTGCTCAATTAATATCACTTACATTGCCGTATACTTATCGTTACCGGTGATTTCCTCTTGTCCTAAAAAGTTGCGGTTGTATGTAGCTATCGATTTTAAGATTTGAAATTAGTTCTAATTCTTTTTATTTTGCTTTAATTTTATTCAATCTATTCTGATGTGTGTGTGCGTGTGTGTATGTGTTATGTCCGGTATGCGAACAGCGTGCGTGTTGCCAGAGCACGTGGGGCATACACGCGCGTGCCAATGTTTGTCGCGACGTCGCCAACGTCTTTCCCCTCCCCCCTCCGCCCGCTGCCCATCTCGGGTTCACGCTACAGCCACGTGAGCAGGCGCGGGCGCAGGGAACGCCCAGGGATAGCCCCTCCGCTCCCCCCCAACCCTCTTGCCACTCCGCCTCGCCCCGCTCCTTCCCGGTCCTAACCGCACACGTCGCTCCGTACCACCCTCGCCTCACCGCCCCCATGCCGCTCCTCTCGCGCCCGCCACGTCACCCTGCCCCGCCCCTCTCAGCTCCTGCCCACCCTCTTCTTCCAAGCCGCCACGCCCAGCCCCGCCCGGGCCCCACCGCGCCTCGCCACGCCTTCTCGCTTCGCCCCGTCCTGCTCCTCTCGCACCCGCCGTTTCGTTCCTCCCATGCCATCTCATCCCGTCCCGTCCCACCCTACCCTGCCCCTCTCAGCACCTACCCTTCCTCTTCCTCGAAGCCGCCTCGCCCACCCCGGCCCCATCCCACCCCGTCCTGCCCTTCTCGTACCCACCGTTTCGTTCCTCCCACGCCGCCCCCCCCGCCTCACCCCTCCCCGCCCCTCTCAGCTCCCACCCTCTCTTCTTCCTCCAAGCCGCCGCCCCACCCTGCGTCGCCTCGCCTTCCCGCACCCTGCGCCGCGCCCCACCCGGACCCGACGCCAATCGACGCGCCCCGACACGACGTTACATAAGCCCTTGGAAACGGGCCTCATCCCACGTGGCTCCGAATATTTAGTATTAACCGCAACAGCTCGCACCCGTGTGATTGATTGGCTTGACGATATGAATCTAAGGTTGCTTATTCATAGCTTCAAGGTGGTTCGAATGTAAGGGGACCTGTAATTGGAGCGAGAAAATTGAGATATCTTGCAGGAATAGGTAAGAAGAAATAGTTTACGAGGAAACGATTGTCTTTTGAACTAAGAACGGAAATAGAATGTTTCGTGACGTAGGACGCTGAAGCTAAATAAGGTTTTAAAGCACGGGGAAATACTTTTGTCTAATAAACACATTACTGCGGAAACCTAATAATTTGGTAGAATTTACAGTTTACTACAAGACATTTGTATCGCCTACCTGTGAACCGTCTATTTTCCTTTATCGCTTCACAGACTGAAAGATGTACTTAACACAGTGTAAATATATTAATGAACGTATTTGTAATTTTGGAAATAATAACGAGATTTTAGCTATTGAAGCCCTGTCATTGCCCAATCACTTCTTTGCAGGGTGGAAATTGGCAATCTTCCCCAGGAGCGCGGGTGCGGATCCACGAATTGACGAGTGACCATTTTCGCTTTCGCAGTAATCTCCTTAAATTCTGAGTGATCTTGGAAATGTCCTCATTTTTAATTTACTTGATTTGCACACCTTGATTTGAAAAGCTCAAAATGTCCTTGGCAGAAGCAAATGAACACTTTTCCAGTCGTGGACATCAAAGTTTCTGGGTTAATTGATTATTTCCTGTTTTCGGGCGTGTCAACTGCTAAGGTCATTTGTCCTGGAAGTGCAGTGGGAGATTTTTGAGGGAGGTGGCAGCGATTCTCCCCCGCTAAGTGGTGAGATCCGGTGCCGAGCTACAATCGGCTAGCGGGGTTTTCCTCAACCAGGAAGCTCCGCCCAGCAGGGCACCGCCCCAGCCGCGACAAGCTCTAAGCTGACAACTGCTCTCGCGACATGTGTGGTCGTGGAGTGCATGTGGGAGTAAGTGTATGTGTGTAGAGGGTGAGGATAGGACAAGGAAGAAGAAGGAAAGATCGGGCGCGGTCCATGGCCCTTTAATTAAGGCCGGCATTCGCCCGGTGTTGATCGAAGAAACCACAGAAAACTTATCAGAGCAGGCATCCTCTAGAATTCTCCTCCAGACAGCAGCTGAATCGATCTCGACGGGGAGGCGGGCACGATTTCTACCATCCCCCCTGTCCATCCGCACCCTTCCTCTCATCCTTTCGCGCGCGATGATGCACGATGATGTAGTGGAAGACGGGCGATGCGCCGCGCTGACTACAGGACGATTTTCCTAAGGATGAGCCAAAGTGACAGCTAGTGTTGGCAACATAACTGAAGGATCTGTGGTCGTTGTGCCCTCGAGCCCATTAGACTCCCTTCCTGCATTCGTTCGTTTGCAGTTGGCTAACTTGTAAATGACTTCGACGCTTCTTTTTGTGATGTCCTCGTCCGACAAAATATAGTGCGCCGCGATAAATAATTGAAATTAGGAAGTTCAGTGTTATGTGCTCTTCTGTAAAAATTCTTTTTTTCTATAAACATTACATTAAATTTACTTTTTGTATGATAAATAATATGTTTATTTTAAAACCGAGATATGAATGCGAAATGCATACTGGTGCACGTGTTTCCGGCTTAAAATAATTTTTCTTTCTATTTACATTCGTGGCAGTTTTCTTTTACTGATTGTGAGAGCATGTAAGAGATTTTCCACGTACGTAATCAAATTTAAATATTTCCCGGACTCGCGTACTGCATATACCTCAGCGAAACTCAGACTTCTGCATAGGGATGTTTTCACCGGAGCCATTAGCACTTTACGCAGGGGCGTGGCTGAACAGCTGTCGCGGAGGGATACTTCTCTGACTCACATGTGATGTTCACTTGTTACACGAACTGTCACTTTGGCTCATCCTTAGGCAAATCCTTCCATACCGCCTCCGTCGCGGCCTCCGCGTGGCCTTCGCCGAGGCCAGCGCGCGTCACCAGCGGCGGCGGTGGGTGGGAGTTGGTGACCCAATAAAGCAGCAGCCGCTGCGGCCCACGGAGACCAAGCAAGGCCGCCGCACCTGGCGCGGAGCCTGGCCGGCCGCGAACCCGGGCCTACGCCAACGCGCGACACCTACGAATAGCTCCCCTCTGAGACCGCGGCCGCTTAAGGCTTGGGGCCTCAGGACATTTCTTGATCGGGAGGAGTTCCTTTCAATTGCAAAGACGCGTAATGGCGAAGTGTACGACATATGAAGTCATAATGTGTCAAAATTTATCGTTGGTTACCAAATTAATTTGATTTTTTCGTCAAAAGAATAGAAAAACGACATGTAAAGTTCGGGGTGGTGGCGGGGAATATATTTGCGCAAGTGTTCTTGAGTTCCAGAAATTCTTGCTCACCTTTTAAACCATAAATAATTGGTTGATGAATAACAGTACCAACAAAGCGAGGTTAGCAACCTTTGAAAAACTTGGGATTTTCACTCGCGAGTACGCTCAGAGAAAACTTATTGCAACGGTAAACGAAATACAGATGATTGTTTTATATGTGTTTTATTCTTCATAAATCAAATGGAAGTGCTAATTGGAGAAATATTTCTTATCAATCTTTATGATAATTTTTGTTTTGATAACGTACGCGTAATTAGAACAGTATTTAACTCATCGGCATCTAACGTGTCTAATTCACTCTAACAAAACTTCAGTCTTCAATATACCCTTTTGTTGAAGTAAAGGGATTTATATTGTAAACGTACCAATCCATGTTAAATGTCAAGGCTTTCAATTCTCGCTATCCCTCATTCATTTCAACCAATTCCTTGTTGTTCTGAGTTTCTTATGGATCAATTTATTCCGCCTCTTCAATATCCATTTGTGAAGAAAAAATAGTGTAGGGTTCATAATAACCCTATAATAAAATAACGGCCATTTCGACTGATGGTAAATTCAGTTCCGGGTGCTAAGAAGGGATTTGGTTTCGAAATCCTTTGTGTCAAACGATGTTCGCTGACCTTTCTTCGAGAGTGAACTGAAGGTTACTATTGCGATAGAGCAAAGTTGTTGTCCATGGGCTCCAACCTGAGAGACACTTCGCTTGCAGTTTGCGGTTTCGGATCACCTCAGTGCTCCATCAGTTCTGCTCCGGTTCCCTCAGATAGGTTGCGAGAGGCGTTTTCTCTGCGCTACATGCGGTTTTCCTCCACAATTGTTATCGTTTTCGATAAATTCTCGCATCATTTGGGCTAGGTGTGAAAGTTCTTGCCCCTAAATCATACTTTTTCTTTAATTATTTTTTGTATTTGTTTAAATGAAATTCTTGCACCAGGAAAGAGATCTAATGAGAACTGAAACGGAGCAATGACTCTTATATTCACCTCTCGGATTGTTAGTGTTTATTGCGATACCAAATTTACATCTTTTTTTACTTATCGAGTTTATTTAATAAATGCTTATGCTGCGGTAACCGAATACTTACAACCTCCTGAGTGAATTTAATTACCTAATTTTAATCTGAAATCCGGAAAGGTTTTAAGTCAATCAAACAATCCCGATGTCGGTAATTAAATTCATTAAGCATAAAATTATTTTAAGTTTAATAAAGAGGAACGTATCTGGGGATTCGCCCGACTGTATCCCACGAGTGCATCCATCGCTTCCCAGCTAATTCCCTTTCACTTTTTGTTAGCTGAGAAGGCATAACCCGATTGTGTCCCATTTTGTTCATCCGATGTTTCGGAAGGAGTATATTTGTTGTGTTTCCATTCATAAGCGTTGCACATCGATTTTCCCGCAGCAGTCCAGAGAAAGCCTCAAACGCAGATGAACATGACAGAATTTTCGAAATTATGTACGTTAAGTCAGGGGGAAGAACATGCTCGTGATAGGAGGCTTCAAGTTTTGTTTCCACAAACTTAAGCAGTGGTTTGCAACGTTAGCAGTGCTCTAAAAGGATGTGAGAATGTTTCTTGAAGACATAAGTCAGGATCAATTACAATATACCAATATGATACTAAACAGATCACGGTAAACAGAAATGAATCCTTAAACTAAAGAGGAAAACGGCTCGGGATGCAGTCGGGCTATGCCTTTTAGGAGAGGTGGGTAAACGGCGTAGGAAAAGTTGATTGTGAGATGCAGTTGGTATACGCCCACGCATTCGCGGGCTAGAGGAGTTGTTTGAAAAAAATCTAACTTTTTTCCGTCTCGAACGTGCCCTTGGGCGGACTGTGATGAATTCCTCGGCGGCCCTTTTGGTCACGTGTCAGCCCGGCGGCGGGGTCAAGGCGGGCCACGCGGCGCGGGGCCGGCGCGGGGCTGGCGCGGGGCCGGCGCATGGGGGCGAGGGGCGAGGCGGGGAGGCGGGGAGGATGGCCCGGGCACCGCTCTCCGCCTATATTTGCCCGGGTGCCGAAATAGCCCCGGCCCGAGCCAGCGGCATAGCCGCAGCCGAACGCCGGACGCTGGCAGCCTTCCGCCATAACACTTTCATTTTGCACACCCACACTCGGCCGAAACGCGGTGGTTCTTCATGCACAAGATTGTAGATAGACATCTCCGAATGCCGGAGTGCCGCCGTTTATCAATGCTCACGATTCATTGACTTCCTTCAGATGCTATGTTTTTAAAAGAATCTATTATACAAAAAAATAATATGAAAGCTTCTTGTCACAACACTGGTCACATTTTGGAGTGACATAGGGAGTGTACAAGCAAGACTTTGCCCGAGAAAAAAAGTTTTGAAAGTAGAAATCTGCTGTTGACTTTATCCTCCACGGAATATATCTTCGAACATATGTTAGTTGTCACCTTCATATTAGTTTTCAAGGAATTCAGAGTTTGTTTCCTTTAGTATCGTCACCTTTGAGTAATGTGCCACCACATGCATTGATACAGAACTAATCTCTATGTTGTCGCTGTCTACGTCTGTCACTGAGTGGAGTTGGGAACCATATTTCCCATACTAATTTGTGTATCGCTGAAGATACCGCCCGTCGTAGGATTCAAAGTTCATACTATCTTATCTTTCATTTTCAGGTCGTTGTTTTGACAAAATTATTCAGTTATCGTTCTCCATTTCTTTGTTTTATATACTCTACACTTTGCCAGAGGTGTGTAAAGCCATGATTAACTGACGATGTCATAGTTTGTAAACATACTAAAACACACATTCTTCCACAAATATCTAAATAACTTACAAGATTGAGACTTTCGGTGGATAAATTACGAGCAAAGTGAAAGAGCAGGCGTTTTCACAAAATGTTATAGAGTTCTTTTAATCTCAAGAACTCCCGGACTTTCACGAAAGATAAGTCACACCGGGTTCTTTGAACCTTATTACTTTGTAACTATGCTAGATAAGTGGAACCGCAGCTGATAGTTCATTCCCATGTAAGCAATTAAGAAGATCTCACATATTTGTAAACATGCAGTAGTAAAACGTAAATTATCGACGAAATGTATTTGCCTTCTTACAGAAAAATTAATAGACGAATTATAAATATTTTTATCAAATGAAGGAATGTATAACTTGAGTTCTTAAGTTATTGTAGCAATTAATCAATTTATCCAAATTAGATATGTACGTTACTGTACCTTTTTGTGTACCTACAGATTTTTAACCAACGGAATATTAGAATTAAAGAAGCGAGGAAATAATTTTTAAATATTAATAGAGATAATAGAGAGACATCTGCAAAGAATTGGTATATGTTTCTACATATAAGACTAAAACTCCTCATGTTTATATCGGTCGGGAAATTGCAACTAGTATCCTACATAGGAATCAGAGTATCCTACATAGGAATCAGAGATCTCTAGAACTTATCTTCTCTACGAAGAACAGAAAAAGGAGACAAGTATCTCACAAGAACAGCACTAATGGCCCTCGCCATTGAGTAAACCACAGGATGGTTTTTGCAAAAAATGTCGACAAGATGGCGGATGGCGCGATGGAGAGACGGCGAGTGGGAGGCCACCTGAGAGGAGCCACTGCCCGCCCTCCGAGGTTTGAAATTCCTGGGGAGAAAGTAACTCGAGCTCTGAGGGCTGACGGAGGGAAAAGGCATAGAAAACTGACCGATGGTTCTCCCGATCCGGGCGGTCGGCCTCCTTGTGAAGTGCCCTGCCCGACAACCTGCTTGCGGAAGAGTTCTCTTCGTGGATCTCGTGTGGCAATGACTTGCTTGGCAGTGTGGAAAGTTATGCGTGAGGAAATTTGTGTTATGCTTGATGGACAAATCACTGAACCTTTGAATGAACAAAGATCTGGAATATTTTTATCGGTAGTGTTTGAAGGAAGACGTAAAACAAACATTGAATCTCACTAAAGGTTCACTCATTGCATTATAGAACAAATCTGTTAGAGAGTGATTATTCTCGTACATACCACACCAGTCAGAATCATCATATTATTAAGTACGGCACGCATTTGACAATCATTAACATTTACGATTGGCTAAATAATAACACACACTGGCAACGCGTAAGAATCGAAATTACTTGTTGAAGCGAAGGGACTTCCTTGTTTTTCTGTCAACCCTTGCACAGCTGGAGCATTGAAACGTCAGAAAAGAATGAAGACACGCGCTGCGAGAAATGGGATAGAGCAACAGCTGGTGGCAACGACCCGCATGTGTCAGCAAGGACGTGGCACCTGCGCAGGTCCATCCGAAGGTAACGGAGGTTTTAACTCCGCGGGCGCCGCGAGACGGGCAGCGCGCCGTGACGTCACGAACCGGAAGCGGAAGCGGCGTGGAAGCGCAGCTCTTGCGGTAGCTCACCTTGCCCTCGGTGCCTCGGTGCGTGGTGTTGCCTTGCCAGAAGCGCCGCGCCCAGCCGCGCACGTAGCCCGTGACGGACTGCTCGAACTCGAAGCCCGGGTGCCAGCACAGGGAGCCGTACCCGAACACCCACAGGCCCGGCGTGCTGCCGTGCTCCAGGGCGTCGTGGGCGTGCTGGTGCTCCACGGGCGGCGACGCGGGCGGAGACGGAGGGGGATGCTCCACGGCTTGCATGGCGGCGGGGCGTCACAGAGAACGGCTGGCTGTCAGCGGCGGCACTTGTCTCCTGAGCTGTCGCGCCTACAGCATTGTTCGCCGGACGCGGCGGTGGCGGTGGAGGCGGCGGCCGTCGGGGAGGGGGGGCACACGCGGCGGTGGTGGGGTGGGGGGCGCCGATAAGGACACGCACTGTGCGTGGCGCGGCCGGCACCCTGGGCACGCGTCGGCGCTCGCGGCGAGTGCGGACGCGCTGGCGGCCGGACGGGAAAGAGCGACGGACGGCGTGAACTGGCTACCGGCGCCTGCGGCTGATGTAACACGCGGCCTCCGTTTCAGCGCAGCAGGGCGGCGCGGAGCAGCGGCGGCGGCTTGGCTGCGCGGGTGACGTCACGACCCACTTGTTGCAGACGCTGTGGCGGCGGCGGTGGCGGGAAGGCCACGTGTCTGCGCGCTGGCGATATCGACCGAGTGAAGCGACGCGACGCCGCGGCGGGGGAATGTCGCCGGGCGGTCGGGCGCGCCCGCCTATATACGCGCCGTGGCCCCGCCCGCCCCGCGCGCCGCCGGCCGCAGCTTCGCCGCCGCGCCGCCGCGCCTTATCATCGCGACTCGGCATGCTGAGCGAGGGCGATACCCGCCGCCGCCGCCGTCGAGGAGAATTACGCGCAGAAAGTTGTGCAGATTCACGGCGCGTGGCAGGCGGCCAGGACGCAAGGCCGGCCGCCGCGCCGGCTCGCGCGAGCCGGGCCCGCCGCGCGCGCGCACGTGGTGTGTTTGGGTGTGGGCCGCCCCTCCCCCCACCCCCTGCCGGGCGCCAACCGGACATTCGCGACGTCGCTTAATAGGCGAACCGGGCCTGGAATGTCGTTTCCTGTGGAAGTTGGCTTGGGATGTTTGTTCGTGGAAAATTCTGGTCAATACTCGTTTTTTTGTTGTTGAGTTTTTAGGACTATGACCTTGAAATCGGACAAGGTTGCTGTTGTTGTGGTATCTTTTAAATAATAGTTTTATTTGGTTATGATGAAGAGTCAAACGATGCGAGCATTTAGAAAGTTGTTATTGTAGGTGGGTTCACACTTATCTTGTTTACTCATTTTAAATCTTTAAAAAAGTAAAATAAAAATGCAATGACAACTGTAAGAGTAAATGATAAACAGAAAAGTTTAAAGGCAGAATATCCACCTTATCTTTCAGGTGACAACTTGGTGTTGAGATTGTATTACAAACGAATAGGTTGAGAATTTAAAAATGTATTTTTATATTTGTTTACTAAAGAATCAGAAAACTTTCTGCGCATTAGAGGTACCCAATTGAAATCGTATGGTCCATATTATTTTAATTGACATTGCTCTCCTTATGGTCACGTGAGTTACGAGATAGAATGTGGTCGTAGACTTCAAAATGTAAGGCGCATTATTACAATGAAAGGAGGCTAAGTGAAATGGATGCATGTCGCAAGTGGCCTTGCGGTATTCATTGACAAATGACAAAAAGGGTGTACAGTTAGTTGCGTTATAACATCGAGTATAACAAGACTGAATTACTCACGTAATGTCGTACAATATTACTATACTTGTCAATAAAGCTCGTAGTATTCGAGTTCATGTCAAATCATGTACCCAACAAAAGCTTGCCCGGTCGTACTTTTTAATGCATTGACTCCGTTCGTGCGAAATTCTGTCATATTCGACGAGTAAACATACGCTAGGCCTGTGGCAGTTTTTGAAAGGCTTTGAAATATATTAGAAAGATATTAAAACGCTGTGAGAAAAAGGCAGCATATCGTATTATGAATAAACGAAATGATTTGTATGTTCCAGAAAGACACTTAGGACAGTAGGCATTTCCAAATTTGTCTCTTTCCCTTTAAATCCTGATCAGTAGGTGAAAACTATGCAGGTGGGACTATCGATTATACATTTCTTACTGACTGTAACTGAAGAAATTGTACTCATTGAATGCCACTCCGTACGTGGGTATAGCCTAGTGCAGGAGTATCAAAAGAAATGCGAGTGATGCCAATTTCAGCAAGACAAACTAAACTGTTTTCGTGTTAACATGGAAATTTGCGGTGTATTGTGTGTGTATTTGCTGTACCGGTGCGTATGTATTTGCAATTAGTTCAAGGTAGAATTTATACTTGACAGTTAAAATAACACTGAGGCATTCTTTTCTGTTCCGATTTGGAAGAAATTAAAGAGTATCCACATTAGCATCTTGGTTAAAAAAGCCAATGTTATGTCACAATCAACTTGATAAGAACGATGATAATGCTGATAAATGTAATAGGGATTTCTGAATACATGGTCTTTTTTTCAATTGATCAGCGTGCCCGAATAAGTTGTACAATTCCATTACTGCCTGCTCTAATATTTGTCTTGCTGATTCAATTTATTTTTCGTAACACCTTAGTAGAAATCGTTCGACTTTAACACGTCCGTTGTTACCAAAGAATGGTATATCTTGCAGAAGCTACTGTAGATGCACACACGCAATTTCGAAGAGAAATGTGGTTTGTTTTCTTAAATTGTGTTGTGAAAAGAAGTTGTGAATTTTATCATGAGTTGTGAAGTATTAATATTGTTCTGACATTTTTGCGTAAATACATTTTCGTTTTTTAAGTAATTTCTCACACAACGAGCATTGAAAGACTTGAATTGGTTGACTATTTATGACATACTAAGTGATTGTGTTAAGGTTAAATATAGTATAGGTTTTATTTTGTACTACGGTGTGTGGGGAGGTGCGTGTGTTGAAGAGGAAGGAATTCATTTGGTTATGGAGAATAACGGGCAGAAATATGGGGGATGTTCTTAAAGCTGTGTTTTTACCTAGATCCTGGAGTATTTTGACAAAGAGTGCATTTTTTTCAACGACTTGTATTGGTGTCAGTGGAACTTACATGATGGCAATGCATTTATCTCTATAAAACCAAATCGTTAAAGTCTTCCGCAAATTTGAAAAGAAATTCCAAAGTTGATAGAATTCTCGTTTAATTTATTATGTCAAAACAGAAAAATCGCTTAAGACTTTCGGGAGAAGTCCAGCTATATTTACTATATAGGTTTGAAACAAGAAACCCATACTGATATTGCTTGTTGAAGTACCAAGTAGGTACGAGTAAGTCGAGAAAGATCGGTTCAAGAAGATTTTATTGGAGTCAAGCTAAGGAATGTATATAATATTCTACATTACAGGATCAGTTAAATTGTATTAATTCATCATTTTAAATATTATCGGCAGAAGTACATGCAATCACTTAGCAGTAAATATGCGAGTAAATATACCAGCATTACGCTAAGTTGTTAAATTTTTTTAAAGAACGCATTCTTACAAAATTCAGAGAATAAAAAATTGAAAATATTCTTGGATGGGTTGAGGGTATACTTGGATACATTATCCATGCCTACCTTCAATTTTTTTTACTGTGTGAATTTCAAGTTTCCTCCAGTACACATAAATACATCTACACGCCCTCCTTTTATTGAGTACATAATGAGTACATAATGAGTACATAACCTATTTTACCGAAGGCACATACGGATGACTTTCTCCAAGAAGTCATCTTTGAGCCGTACACCCAACCTTCAGGGTAAGAATGTGAAGGATATGTCTTGTAAAAGTGTGACGTAAGCACTGATATAACATTGATAATTTTGCAGTCACTAAAGAAGATGAATATGATATCTGAAGTCTTCAGTGATTGTCAATTCGATGAATTCCAGATTGAATAAACGAAAAGATCACATACTCCTTCAGAAAAGCATCATGACCAACAAAGTGGTAAGTGGATGTAAATAGAACAGTTTTAATGCTACTATTTACGATATTGGATACCTTCGTGTATACTGACTGATTGAAATCTATGATTGTCGCACTTTCAAAGTTAATATCTGCGAATTTTTGGGATTGCAAGTATACTATTCGTGTGCCATTCATGATCAAATGTAAAGCAAGGTAAAAAGAAATGGGAAACAAGTTTGTATTTCAGAACTCATTTACAACGTGAGAATTTATTTGTCAATATGTACGTGATTGACATTTTTGGTCAGAATTGAGAGGTTAATTTCAATTTTATTATGTGGTAGAAGAGAACGTGTCTATGTGAATCATGATGATACAGTACACATTCTAGAAGTTATTCTTCTTTATTATATTATCATAAAGAATATGTACGTGGGGAACAAACAGCTTATGCGCGAATTGGTGGTCATCAGCCTAACAAATGATGAATGATGAACATCTGGAACAGTTCAGGGTTCAGCAAGAATGTAAAAAATCGCCGACTTCTAGGACTAGAGATGTCCCATTAGAAAATATACCACAGGAAGAAATACTTTAGGACAAATCATAACATTCTGAATGAAGTGCATCAAATTTTGAATTCCAACATATCAAATATTCAGAGTTCTAGACTCAAAGTCAGTTCATAATGCCTGGAAATCACTCGGTCAATATTAAAGACTTTTTCATTAAACTTATTTCACGATTATTTACTTCCTATCACTTTTCACGAAGGAGTTCGGTATTATCTGTTAAGAGGGAGTCTACTCCACTGATGAAACAAATGATCTGACGCACGCTGACTTGTTTGCAAACTTCATCGAAGGCCAACCACCGAACACCATGACGCGACACGCTCGTACAAGGTGTGCTCGGCTGTGTTTTCGCAGTTCAGTCTCCAGCACAAGGCCAAGGCCAAGGTCAAGATTGAGTCGAATGTTTCCCAAACCACTACGCAGAGACTTTTCTAATATTCTTTGGATCCCATTCATTTAAGTACCCAAGATTACGTAATTAAAATTAGTACGTTTTTAAACTTGCTTTGAATAAACAGGTTTCAGTATATTTATTATTGCAATTGTACATGAGCTATCATAATTATTCAGTATCCGTAGAAAAAAAGCTTTCATATCACAATATTTTAGTCATCATTACGTTTACATTGACATACATTTCTTGAAATTCGCTTTATATGTGATACTGATTTATTAATATTATTACTAGTAGCTGAACAATCGAACAGTTATTCCATTATTTTATTTCTTATGTCAAACTCTTACCACATTTCAAATGAAAGAAGTGCTTTCTTTTGCAAATGATCTGTAATTTGCATTCTGACGTTCGTTTAATATTAAGTCATACATTACGTAGAAGGTTTTTTAAAGCGGTTATCTAACATTGCCTGCGTGCTAGCTAAGACATGTGCTTTTGCGTGAAAATAGACGGAGAACAAGTTACAAGAGATGTGAAAATAATTATCAAGAAAAACACGTGCGATACCTTCTAAAATGTCAACTGTGTTTTATATGCATTGAGTCAACATTAACAATATTTGAAGACACGTATATTTTCTCGATTTTTGCCAAATAAACTAGCCTGCGAATTTAAACTTTTTGTTTGATGCCTAAAGTAAAAAAAAAGTGATTTTTTATAATGTTGATGTGCTGAATCCAAATTTTCAATCAGTTTACTTCCATTACGTAAGGTTTTCTTGCGAAATCACTTTATTTTGTCTTGTTTTCTTCACTATGAGAAACACAAATTTTACAGCCGTTTCTAATTACTTCAGAAAGTACTTCTGTTCCTTTTTGGTTCAGGACTTTCAGTATTTTACGGTTTAACATCCAACAATTGTCTCCAAGCATACTGATGCTTCAGCGTCCCTGATCATCACATCCTTGTGAAATCGTTCGCCTTGTTCTCCGGTCAAGATCCTAGATTTTCAGGGAAATATTCACGTTATTTGTATGCTTCAAGCATATTAGTCGCAGTGTTTCGGTAATTGGGATTCTTGTTGCTACCAAGAAATTCTGAAACAACTTCACAGAATAATATCCATGATTTCTCCATTTCATCCATAGTGTTTTTAAATTAATGTTAAAAAATTTGACATCAGTTTTCGTATATTAGGACCATTGCCTTCTTTTAATTTTGCTTCAGATTGTATTGGGAATTTCTCACATATGTACTTGAAACAGTATCCTTTCTTATTTAAAGCCTTTACGAATCGTTTCATTAAGCCAGGCTTAATGTGGAGAGGTGGTAGCAAAATTTTACGACTTAAGGCTTTGGCGCACAACATTCTTACAACCAACTTCCAAACGTTCTCGAGATGGCCAGTCTTTTTTATTCCAGAGATCAACTTGTGCCCTGCTATCCCACAAGCAAAGAAAGCATGGACATTTGGTAAAACCAGCTTGTTGACCCAGCAGCATTGTAAGAACTTTAAAATCGCCACAAACTTGCAAGTGTTTACTGAAGTTTACTTGCAATAACATTATTTGCGCGTGAGATTCTTGGAGGATCACTGAATAGTCAACAGACATTTAACCAAAAACGTTTCCATTATGAAGGAGAATAAGCTTAAGCTTTGCTTGGATATTCAATGCATACTCTACATACTTTGTGTGTTGCCTTTATGTTTACTTTAGTCTCCAAGTTTGATTCCAACAAAGGCAAGATTTACTTTCTTTAACAAAATCTGTAATATTACGGCTCTGTTTAGACAAGGTGTATTTCTCACATATATAACAAAAAGACTAAGTAACTAAAACTACTAACTTAATTATATTCGTTTTCATAAAGATAAGATAAGAATGTGTCTGTCACCAAGCATTGGCTGTCTACATAGGACAGTGACAAGGGTGCACGTTATTTCGCTCCAACTTCCTGATGCGCCCGCACCGCGTATCAGATACGAATCATTTGGAGCCCTCGGTGTTTACTATAAACACATAAAAACATTCTAAATACATTTGGTTTCCAAATCCTTACATTAGAAAACTACACATGGTAAAGTATTACAGTTCGTATTACTCTTTGGGCGTACGAATATTACGCAATAAGGAAAATAGTATAAAATATAAAAAACTAAGGGTGCTACAGAAAGGCACAGACATTCTCGTAGTAAAGTTTTCTAATTTCCTTGGTGTGGACTGGTACTGTACAGTCTTGTTCCTCCTTCTTGCCTGCTTTCATCTATTGCAGAAGATCAAAGATTTTTTTAAAAAAAAAAAATTCGTAACTTTTCGGTTTCCAAATAGTAGAACCTAAATTATATTTTAAGAATATTACAGAAGGCTATAACGTCGTCCTAAGTAGCAATTTTCATTGAAAAAATTTGAAGCCATTTTTAAGAAAGTGGCGATTAAGCATTACTGTAAATGCGAAATATGAAGCTCTTTTTACAGGAATCTATTGAGTTTTCGAAAAACTTCATTAGAAGTCATTTGAAGTACTTCTACTAACAAATGCAAACAATATAAACTAATCGATGGATATGTGCAAATTAATGTCGTGAGAGATATTTCAAAAAAATTACATTTGTGTAATTTTTGAAAAAAAAAAAAAAAGAATACACCAAAATGAACTTTACGTCACATTAAACAGTGCAATTAGCATTATTCTTTGGAAAAATTTGGAGTCCTTTGCGAGAAAACGGCGTTTGAGTATTTCTGAAAATACGGAATTTAGAGCTCATTTTTACAAAAAACTGTTGAGTTTTCGATAAAGATTATTAGGCATTATTTAAAGCACATGTACTCATAAATATAATAAAGTGAAGAAATTTCCTCTAGTGTAAATATTTCCGATCTGAGAGACAAGTAAAAAAACATTTTAGTCGTTTTTGACCAAAAAAAGAATAGAGAAATACGGTGTTTAAGTCATCGGATAGGGTGCATTCGGCATCTCTATAAAAAATTTAAAGAGAAAATTTGGAGCTGTTTATGAAAAAATCTTGTTTATGTTATTTTTAATATTGCAAATTCTGCATGTACTATTGCACGAAAATTACTAAAATTTTCAAAAAAATCTACACGATCTTAATGAGATATATTTATGGACAACAAATTTGATTTGCAGGAAAAATCACTATCTTCAATTTTATGGTTGTAGAAAGACGATGAAAAAAAATCAATCTTTTGCAATTTTCGAAAATTCAGAGTAAACCGTGGAAATCGGACCTATGCCACTTTTATGAGTGTATTCTACTCTATTCTTACGAGAAATTAAAAAAATAATTGGAGCCGCTTTTGAGAAAAATTTGATGTACGGGTGGCTTCATGTAAAGTACTCCCAAATTTTAGAGAATGTTTTTCAAAATTTCAAAGCTTCAACTAGAGCCGGATGGACAGGGGTTTATTCAATTTGGAAAATATTGTTCATGTGGTGTAGGCGCTAGTAGTGTTCACGGACGTACGAACAGACGGCCAGACAGACATGCGGACAGACAGACGAAACAGACGGTCGAACATTTTCGAAAAAAACAACACTTTTTCGGTATCAGGACCCTGAAACGTGTATTTCCGTTGAAATCTCGAAATCGATTTTCCGCAGCATTTCATAACTTACTCTATACTACGTATATTGCTCCGTATATACGTATGTATACGAGAAAATGGTACTTGGTAAGAACTTTCTGGTTATGAATTTGATTTCAGCAAGATAAAAATACCACTAAAAATTAAAACTTCAGAGGCAACAATTTCATCGCAGAGCAATGATATTTCGAAAGAGTTGTAATCCATGCAATTAAATTCGTATTATATTAAAAGTTCAAAGAAGAGAAGCAGAATTGAAAAATTATATAAACACAAAATAATATAGAAAACGCAAATAATTCGTTAAGAAAAAATTGTTATGAATGATGAGAAAATTTTGGGTGAAACAAAAGAATCAACAACCAAGATATTAAACGTGCAAAAATAATTTTCTTTTACATTTTAGAAAAACATATCAGTGATTTATCCAGAAAATATTTTGCGCGGGGAGAGGGGGAGGGGCGGGGTTACAAAATAATCGGCTTTGGGGATTGGGGAGCCCTCTCGTATCCTCCTCTTTGGATCAGCTGCTGAGACGTGTGGACTTCTACAGAAATAGAAAATGATCAAGGAATACTTCGATAGAGGATGATTATTTAACAAAAAAAATGTAATTCGCAGATGCATTCAGAAGAATCAGAATCAAAATGATTTTGGAATTAAAAATAATGAGAGAACGAAATAATAATAAACAACGACGTAGTAAAGTATGCATCCGAAACTTGAGAAGAATTAATATTGATCGACATGTGTTTATCTTGGTAGACATTTAAATTCCCGATTTGATGACGCATAGAAACTATTTCGAAGTTTGACCCCACTTCTAGTTCGAAAATGAAATTAGGTTTCGAAGTTATAATGTCTCTTTTCAAAACCTAATCATTGTTTTAATAATTCTATCAATACGAGGAGAACGTATCTGAGTAACAGGAATCAACGTCATTTGAGCAAAAAAGAACGAATGAGGAAAGGCCAGGACAGGAAGAAATGACTTCCCGGAGATTCTCTATGATCCGGATTATTGAGAAGATACTCGTAATCACGCAGCCATACGTCAAAGAAGCGAAGGGATGCGCTGGGTACCGAAACTTTTCCTCGTCTTAGTCATGTGAAAAGGATAATTTGCATACTGCGATGGGTTGAGGAAAATGTAACAATTTAGATCCCAATCATTTCAAGGGTTTCACGAATGTCAGTAATAAATACAGTAGGGTACTCATGAACTGTGATGTAACAAGTGGCATTCGAGGCGGGGCTTGATGATTGTCAGCATGAGGAGCAGGAGCGGCCGGAGAGCCGATCAGCCTTCGGCTGCGCTACCGTTCGGCTGTTTAAATGCTATTGTTGCTGCAGGCTGGTGTTTTTTGGCCTGCGCCGGCAGCCGAACTTCTTAACTTCTCCACGAAATCATTGGCTTGACTTGGCGTGAGACTGACTTAATGTATGTTCAAGGAGAATTTCTCCTCGCTTCCAACGCCAAAAAGCGCTTGGGCCGTAGGTTAGATAAAACCATAGAACGTTATGCTTTTGGATAATTTTCATTAAAAAAATAACTTATTTTCCAACTTACTGATGTATCAATATAAATCATTTTTGAAACAGAATTTGCAGACCATTACTATTGATTTATATACCACGTGAGAGCTGAAAAGCTTCTAATTTGTCTGCGTTATGCGTGACAGACACACAGCCATAGAGACGTTACAGCAACCAAAACAGCAGTTTTCGTTTCAGGCAGTCTCAAATGGGACTTTACCAACGAACTCTCGATCACAAATTTTTGGACTGATTCCATTTTTCAAGTCTATATTACGTATAACCTAGGAAAGTCGATATTGGAATTTCTGTATACTAGCTTGAATTTTATTTCAGTGACGCTGACGTTCAATCGGTATTTGACCACCATCCAAACCATTTCGATCACAAATGTTTTGATGATTATATAATTAATTAGAGACTTACAAGAAAAGCCAAATTATTTTAAATATAACTACTTCACGTGAAATCACATCTCATAATTTGGTGTCGTATACACTTCGATATTGTGTACACTGCAATGCTTTACAGCGACGCCACATATTGAATCTGGTGGAAACAACATCTTTAAATAACGTAAATTTGCGGCTCTAGAAATATGGATCACAGCTTCAAATGAATTGAGACTTTTCCTCTTACTCCCAAACTTATTTCACTTGATTCTCCTTCCGCCTTCTTTGATTTCCCTTTCCAACTTCTTCCTCCGGTGTACTTTCCCATATTCATCTACATTCATTCATTCTTCCATATTCTTCCCGTTCGTTGTTTCTGACACTTCTTTTGCGCGTTCTTCGTTTTCCGAACCTCCACCATCCTACGACACTCTTTCATCTAGGGTCATTATTTTCCTGTTCCCGCTATCGTCCCTAACTCATCTCCTACGTCGACGTTTCCGTTTCCTCCCCACCCTCCCATCATGTATCAGTCCCCGATTCTCTTGCTTCCTCAACCCCCACGTCTCCTCGCCTCTTCCCTCTCTACCCGTAGATCCTCTCCCGTCTCGACCCGTCCCGTCCCGTCCCTCCCGTCCCGCCGCGCCCCGGTCCTCAACCCCGGCCTGTCCTGCCCGTCCTGCTCTGTTCCGTCCCATCTCATCCCGTCTCATCCCGTCTCGACCCGTCTCGTCTCGCCCCGTTTTGTCCTGTCCAGCCTCGTCCCGGTCTCTACCCCCAGTCTGTCCCGCCCCGTCCCACCCCGTCCCGCACCGTCCCGTCTCGTCCCATCCCTTCTCTTCCCGTCCCGCCCCGTCTCGTCTAGTCGCATCTCGTCGCGTCGCGTTTCGTCTCGTCTCATCCCGTCCCGTCCCTCAGCCCCGCCCCGTCCCGCTCCTCCTGGCGCTGCTGCGCGCGATTGTTTGTTTCCCGAGCGCTGCGAGCAGCCGGTGCGGCGCGCGGAGGCAACGCCTGGAGCGGGCGGGGGAGGGGGGGGGGCTGAGGGGCGGCAGGAATAGAGCGCACAGCCCGGGCGCAATGAACCCGTGGGCGCGACGCATCGGCGCTATCAGCTGAACGCGGTGGCTCAGCTCATCGTGTAAAAAGGAAATTCCGGTTGCAGGAATCACTTTTTCAGCTAGATAATGTATGCTGCTCTTGTACTGTAGCTTTGGATAGCAGAGTTCACTTTATAGAAGAAATGTAAAAAATGTGTGTATAATTATCTAATTACCATGAATTGAAGAGTGTAAAACGTAATAGATTAGGTAAAACGTACGATTATATTTGTAATTGTGTCTATGTAAAGCTAAGCGCGCACTGTGTAGGTATGGCACGAACGGACGGCAGGTTTTGTTAGGGTCACGCGTTACCAGTTTAGCTAATTAACTAAATTGGGGGTGTATTACATAAAACTTAATATCATGTTGAACAACTCGAAATAATTCTAGATCAACACAATTCAATTGGACACGTTCATGTTCACTCCACAGGGTTCACATAACTTTAACTTCACAACTGAAACGGCGGAAAAGCCAAACGCCGGGAACCGATGCACATGCTGATCACGTCATGAAAGAACGGAGACGCGGACGGAAGGGCACGTCGGAATATCCAGAATCTCTTTCCTCCGCACTTTTCCGGCAATCGGCGGAAGGTGCGGATCGTCCCGTCCCGACAGTGACAGTCTAGCGCGCGCTTCCTTACGGGAAGCTACGTAATGCCGATCCGGTGGCCGAGATCGCTAAGGCAGTAGTGTCGTAACGATCTCGGACCGGAAGGTCGCGGGTTCGAGTCCCGCCTCGGGCATGGTTGTGTTTGTGTTTGTTCTTTCCCCCCTTATCATCACCATATCGTTTCATATTCACAGTTACCATAACGCAGTTATGGCTGCGCAATTATTGGTTATGGTAACACAGTTACCATAACCAATAGTGGTCGCTAATGACCTACATGTTGATGGGACCTTAAATAAAAAAAAACTATGCACTGCATTTTTTTAAAATCCCGTCGGCCGTGCTGTACTGCGCGCGCATCCTTACATGACAATACATATTGAACTTTTAAAAAATTCCCTTCCGTCCCGTTCCTGCATACTGTACCGTCCCAGTGCGCCCGAGGCAGAGCCTTTGTTCTGCCACGTGAAACATCGGGACATGTTCTACAACGACGGGTCTTTTTGACCCAGTTCACATTTCTTGTAAAATTTCTCAATTATAACATTCTAGGAAACATTACATTTTTTAAAATATATCCTTTTCATCATTTAAATGAGCAATAACTTCTAATTTTTTCCAAATAAATGCCCACCACTGCCCAAACGCATGCGTGTTTTTCGCGGCTTCGCGTCATTTTGATCCGTACGTTGTAGAACAAAGGTTTAATGTGAATTCAGTGGACGTGTGGTTAATGGATAATGGACACGTTACGGTTTCATCCTTCCGTTTATAGTCTCATTGCACAGGAGGTTGCAGGGTGCAAACACAACTAATCCACATTTAGGAGTCCCATTTTCGATTTCCATACTGTTATCGGTTCTAATTAAGGAAGTCAGACAAGAAATCTATTTCAAGAGCTTTCTAGGATTTTCAGACTGCTGTATAAGCCAAGGTGGATTTCGTTTCACTTATCAATTGGTTGATTCGTCTCCCCAACTTCTCAGACTTTTCAAGATCCTTCCCCCACCTCGGAGAAAATCGCTAATGAGCATCCCCGGAAGTTATCGATGAGCACCACGAAAATGAACACATTTTTGTAAGAAATAACGTCATGACTGTACATTACAAAGTACATTTCGTGAATCTTTCGTGTTTGTATATAATCGTCTTCTTGTAGTATCCGAGGGTTTCCACCGCCGAACCATAATATCACATTGATGCATTGGAGACATATTGGTGTCAACTGTAAATATCAGAGAGCCCGAAGTTTAAAATTTAGAAGTGAAATGCAGGTGTTGTTTGTCGTATTTATTCATTTCAGCAGACAACTTTTTCGGCCGCATTGCGGCCATCTTCAGTGCAGCTTCAGGACCGCTGTCTTGTTTGGCCCGAGGCCCCCAGCCGCCTCAGATTCGCCCTGAAAATGCAATGCGGCCGAAAAAGCTTTCTGCTGAAATAAACAAATACGACAAAACAACGCCTCAATTTCACTTCGATGATGCAAATGTCGTGAACTCCACACCATTTCCTACCATTAAAACTTAGATTATGAATCACCAGGTTCTATGCCTCGCAAGGTAGGAGTACGTTCAGTACATAATTGTGGATTCTCGTTTATAAATATAACTAGGGAACAGATTTCCATGTAATTAATATTTTTACAGGAACTAGATACTTGCATTCAATCATATTTTTAGAGTTTACAAGACATTCTGAATGAATTAGAACTATTTTTGTTTTACATATTTTACCTATTACTATATATTTTGTAACATTTTACTATATTTATACGACGAAACGGAACATTTTAAATGCACGTTTCAATATACATTATGGAATCATCTTTCTTACAAATCAAATGTGATGCTGCTGTTCTTCTATGATCACCAGAAATGCGCCATGAATAATTCATGAAGTTTTGGTGATCATACAATTATTGTCAAACTTATCACACACACCCCTCGCACTTACTGTGTTGTCGGAGTCAAGGATGAGCGGATTTTTGTGAACAAAAGTAATTTCAACCACGTGCTTGCTAATTTTTCAAACATCACATTCGTAACTTGATCGAAAACTAACAAATATTTTTTACAGAAAATTGTCTTCCACGATGTTCGATTTCGTGGGGAGGGGGGAAACTTCCTTTAACCCCCTCTCCGGGATCCATCATTGGTTAAACGGTACTACTTTTCACTTAAGCATCGGCCCCTCTTAAACATTGTAATAAATACTATAAACATTTTCTATATTTCGAATAAAATTCTTATGTGTTGAAGACTAGTGGACAATTATGTACTTCTGTAGACGTAGAACCTACTTTCAGCCGCTCTGAATCCTTGTTAAGAACTGATCGGCGACGCTCTATGCTCGGAAAATGCTTGTAGAGAACAATTTTTACCACATTAATGAATTTTTATTTTGCATATTGTCTATTTTTTCTTAAGTGTTTTGGAAAAAATAAGAACATATATATGTACATATTTTGCATTTTTTATTAAAATAAATTTCGCTCATAATAAATCATAACCCACTTTTTGAAAACAGAATGTGTCGTACTCTAAACCAGCCCTTCGAGTTTAGAGGTAGAGTCGGTAGTTCAAACCCATACCCTTGCAACATCACTGTTATCCATTCTGTTTTGAAGCCAGCATCAAGTATGAAGCATCAATGAACAAAGTCCTTGATTAATAGTGTGACATACACCACGAACTACAGGCGACTTCTTACTCAGGGTCAAAACTTTAGATGATATGTCCGCCATGGTAACAAAAAAAGTTGTGCTAGAAAATAAATATTGATATAAGGCTACACTTTTCTTTTATGCATCAGGCCAGTGTTCTAAAAGAACTATGCCTACAGAGGACACAGTCTAAGACGACACATTTCTGAGGTAACATTAAGCAAACGCGTTTCGCTTTGTGTGGGTACATAACACTTTTAAAAGTAAAATAGAACCAATTCGAATAATTAACCACCTTTTAAAATGCAGTCAAATCCAAATGATATGTAAGAACCAAAATAATTAAATCATAATGCAATGCTTTTAAATTATGCTTTTACTTGTACTATAATTTCGTCATCTACAGTGCTGCTACCCAGTTACAGTGGAGTAATCGAATATTTTCATGCACTGAAGGTCGCGGAGTTAGAGTAGGTCTCGACCCGAGTGATATCTCTTCTTCCTACGGGCGATGAACAAGCAAGAGCAAAGCACGTCAAGAGGGTTCCTCGAGGCCAGCAGAGATAAGGCAGTTCTGTTGCTGTTACACAGCGTTTTCTGCTTTCTCTCTTGTATTTACATGACTGTGCATTTGCCGATGGAGGATGAAATGTATATCAACGGTGCCCGGGTCTTTATCGCACTATTAGAAAGACTAACACGTAATGTTCGTTGTTTACTCTTTCAAATAGTGTATTTAGGCGATGTTTGTAGGGAATCATATACGTAAGAGATTATTAAATATCTGTGTACGTAAAATGAGAATATATACAAACAATAAATAAAGTTTGTATTTATCGTGTTTTCTCAAGTCCAATAACTTAGAATATCATTTTTCTTTTTGTTTGTTCGTTTTTTTGTTTGTTGTTTGTTTGTTTGTTTCTTAGTTTCTTTGTGTGTTTTCTCTATCCAATCCTGCAAATTACCTGTGTAGTAATAGTGCAATTAAGTGCTTCATAGCTCTGAGGAGGGAACAATAAAGTTCCGAAACGTTCGCAAACTGGGAGTTCAATTAAGTAACCGTTAACTATTCCTAGAACTAATAGTATAGTCGTGATTTCGAGATATACAGATAATATTCTTTCTCGTAAAATAATTTGATATTTTAATGTGTTTACCGCTTACATTTCCTATTTTAACGACTAGTGCATATCGTGACTGTCATTAGCTGTAGGATGTGTAAATCGTTTCTGGTTAATACATATCTGAAATGAGAAGCAAACTACGAAAAATTCTCCTCGTGCGCATGGGAACTTCAGTCCCACATATAGAAGCCTTGAGGACGAATTGGGAAAACCTTCCCTGACGCCCATATTATTGGTGAAACACATCGTTACTAGAGCATATACATTTGATATACTAAGGGTTTAACGCCCGTTGGTTTATTTCTAAGAGGAACATAAAACATACAATAAATGTACATTCAATATACAACACAATGTACTACATAAAACGAATGTTGTTACATTAACGCCAGACATGAGCCATACTAACACTGACTTGTCAATTTTCTAAGAATTGCTAGAATTTCGTGAATATGGTTAAATTATATCACCGGTGTATCCTATCTTCAGTATCTTAAAACTGATTGTGGTGATTTTGGAGCAAATTGCTTTCATCTGGGTTTTCTTATTGGGCATTTTTTGTCGTGTTGCTTTCAACGGTACAGATAGGAGACGTTTTCACTCCGTGTCGTTACGTTACTGGTTTTGTAAGTACTAGTTCCTGTTATTGAATATTTTGAATTTACAGAAGTACTTAACTAATAAATTGGTCTGGTGCTACGGTGGGCGTAGTGAAGAAGGTGGGTTGGAATCTCAGTGCCCATCCAGGTGCCAGTCTGATGGATGGGGGGTGAGGGGATTGGGGGCGCATTTCGAACATTCCCGCATTTTGAACATTTCCACATTTCAAACTTGCCTTATTCCCAAAGATCACTCTCGATCAGATTGAGATAATGTGTCAGCTCAAGAACTAATTGCCTTGTCCATATAAGTCGGCAATTTAATCGTGTATCCTTCGAATAAGCACTTTGTACCGCGCGGAACTAACTAGACGTCAGAGGGGCCGATCAGGTTGTGTTTATCTTTTCCAGACCGCTTAATGGGTGGAGTGTTGATAGCCATACTAGCTTACAACAAGATACGAACTTACAATTGTTTAGTCTAGAATGCTCAATCAATACTTATTCGAAACAACTGTCTGTCTGTCTCTCTGTCTGTCTGTTTGTCTATCTACCTATCTATTTATCTACCTACCTACAACTATACCTAATGGATTGAGCGCTGATCTCCTTACCTTTATCATTGGGATATGAATCTGCACTCTTTCAGGCGGCTCCATATACTGTAACCGTCTCAGCCATCCGAATCAGTGCTTTAGGGCCCTTCGCACTTGTGGTTAAAATGACGTCATTGGCTGATTTGTAATTTCCAAGAATACATGGGCGACGTGGAAAACCGTGTAAATGATCTTGGCTGTCCGGGTGATGCCGCGTCGAAGACTGTGGTGCCAAATGAGCAACATTTACATGACTCTGGCCGCGGAAGCCTACGACTTCACTTAACACGCCTCCATGGGGAGAAAATTTATAAATCGACCAAGACCATACCGCGAGAGATAGCTGAGGTCATCAACTGATGTCACTGCAGTCCCTCTGACCGGGAGGTCCTAGGTTCGAGACCCGGCGGTGTCAGGATTTTCAGCACTAGCTTGTCAGCTAGGTCGAATTCAGACGCTGACTGAAGGAGAATTCTAGGCTGCTCTGATCGGTAGTTTTCCGTGGTTTCTCCGATCAACATCAGGCGAATGCCGGAGCAGTACCCTAACAAACGGACCACGAACCGCGCGCGGACTTTCCTTCCTCTTCCTTGTCCTATCCTCTCCCCTTACACACACACACACACACACACACACACACACACACACACACTTATACTAACATGCACTACACTTCCACATATTCCGGGAGACCGGTCGGGAGCTTAGTGCTTGCCCGGTTGGGGCGGAGCCCCGCTGGTGGGAGAGTCCTGCTTAGGGAGAAACCCCGCTAGCCGATGGTAGATCAGCGCCGGAAATTGCCATCCAGCAGGAGAAGATCACCGCCATCTCCTGAGGAAGAAACATGGGCTACACTTACGGGACTAATGACCTACGCTGTTGACGCGCACGGAACACTTACAACCAACCAACCAAGTCCATCATTTACATTATCCGCACTACGACAACGCTACCCGCTGAAGTTAATGAGAGCGCGCTGCGGTAGCGGCTGCTAGAATGGCTTTACGACGCGGTGTGGTGTCTTTTTACCGCTACCGCTTACGTGATAGACAGAAAGTTATGCAATGCAGCACGAGAAAACTGCGAATTTTCGACAAAAAAACTGATATTACAAGGCCCTGGAAACGAAGAAGTAAATAAACCCAGAATTTAAAATTTAGAAAAATTTAGAAAAAAAATCTCTAACCCGTGGTGTAGTCAGAATCCATGTTTTGTGGGTACTTGATACCGAAAAATCGAATGACGGCAAAATGTCTGTCCGTCTGTGAACAACGCTAGGGGCTAAACCGTTTAATAGTCGATTTTCTCCGAAATTCGTATTCCCCAATCGATATAGCTAAAGTCGCAGCCCCCTGAATTTGAAACCGTTATTTTAATTTTGGAAGTTACTTTACATGAAGCCCCTGAGATACTCTGAAAACATTAAAAAAACTGGGTGCAAATTTTTTTATTAAATTTTGTTGTCGGATGGTATAAATGCCACTTACGAGTATAGTGCTTGTCTTATTTCCATTGAAACGTCTGATATTTTGAAAATTCCAAAAGTTCAATTTTTTTCGATGTCTTGTCTCCAACTTTTTAAATTTACAACTTTTTAAACTCTAACGGCTCCAACTGCGTAAATATTTTCATCGAATGCACAAAGGGTGCTGGAAAAAAGACGCAGGTCTATTTTTTGTGAAACTCTCTGAGTTTTCGAAAATTGTAAAAGTTACAATAATCCGAGAAAGTATAGTAAAGTTATTATCACAAGTAACTTTAATGAGTTTTATTCTTAGGATAGACGGACAGAGGAACAGACGAACTGACGGGCGGACGTTTTGCCGTCAATCGATTTTTCGTTATCAAGGACCCACAAATCATGGATTCATAGAGACAAGATGTATCCACTTTTTCGAGACCAGGCCCCGACAGTAAGAGTTTTTCTATCGAAAAGTCGCCATTTAATCCCGCAGCATTACAATACTTTCTCTATACTGCGTAAGCAGTAGCGAGATATACACCCCAGAATGTTTTTTTCCCTGACTTGTCGATAAAGACAATGAGTTCGAAGGCACTAGCACATTTGCCTCCGCGAGATCCATCGTGACAAGGACGAATCGCGAAAGAAAAACCACACCGCTGAGAAAACCCGAACTTCCGAGGCGCGACGCTGCGGCTGAATCGCGCGAACTGAACCTCACCCAGCGGCCATCCACAGGGATTGGGCCGCAAGTGCGAAAGATCCCTTACCCCTTAGGCCAGGGTTGTCCAACTGATGGCCCGCGGGACTCATGCGGCTCGCGGTGCCATTTACTGTGGCCCGCGATAGGTTATTAGTCAGAAATGAAAGTCCTTGCACCCATGTCACACGAGAAGATTGCGCGCCTAGCGCATGCGATCTGTCGGGGTCAACATTCTCTTAATGTAAAAGTAGTTTTTTTCTAGTAAATTCAGAAATTCAAAATCATTCTAATGAGTTAACCCGCGCTACGCATGCTATGGCCTGATATTACGCATGGTTCCCCTCCCCCCCAGGATTTCAGAGCGGCCGGACGAACAGCCGAGATCAACAACATGGAGAAGTAAGATCGCCTGGGTGATGTAAATATGGCCCGCAATCATTTTAAAGGTTTTAGTTGTGGCCCTTGAGGTCTTGCAAGTTGGACACCCCTGCCTTAGACTCAGGTCATTTGTGACAACAAGCGCAAATGTTTAGCAACACTCAAAAAATTATTCATATGAACTTCTCCTTTTAGAAATGCTATTTATGTCCGGTTTTACATGTGTTGTAAACTCTTCAGCTATCTAAGATTTCATGGTTGGATGTTGTTTGATTTTTTTTCCGGTTTGGGTTATAAAAGCCCCCAAACAGATCTCACGTTTCACGTCTAAATTACAAGAAAAAATATTAAAACTTGTCCATATCCGTCCTATAATATTACGTTGTGGTTTCTGAATGATAATCCGACGTATTTGTCCATTACAAGTTGGTAGCCCTGTTGCAAACTTTCTCGTGTTGGAAAGTATAGTTATGATGACACGATAGAATGTTTTTCTGAAAAAAAGGATTATTATTTGTTATTACGAAACCGTAAATAAAGCAAATAAATAGCAATATTTTCTGAAATAATAATTTCAAATAACATCCGTGGATGCAATACTAGTAAACTATTAGGTAAAACGTGGGGGGTCAGATCTGACACCAAACAGAATCCACGTAAGTAATGGGGAACTAGAATCGAAGGGTTAAGACTAGTGTTGCCAACAATGTTCATGGAAAAGGGAGGACACTCGACCAGGAAAAAATGTATTAACATATTTCTTTTTATAAATATTTAATTTTGTTAAACATCAGCACTCTTTCTTTCCTCACTCCATTTGCGATTCAAGTGAAAATATTTATTTCACAAATATAATCTACAACAATCTATTACAAATATAATCTCGATTGACGGCAAATGCAGATACATGTCTCTTTTTTATTTTAGTCGCTAGACAGAGACCTTATCATGCATGGCTATGTCATTCGCGTGTGTCAATGTTCAGGAAAATGATATTAATGTTTTCTGTCCTAAATTCAACAATAAACGATATATCGAATCAACGTATCGAATGTTAGTCATGTGATAAAATAAAACAACAATTTCAAAAATTGACTAAAAGGAGGACGTTTAAAATGCAAAGGAGGACGAGAGGACAATTGACTTCAATGTAGGACGTCCTCCCAACTGCAGGACGGTTGGCAACCCTAGCTAAGACGCGTTAAGACTAGTTAAGAGACCTATAAACGGGCGTTGTCGGCGCGTGTGTCTGTCAGGTGGGCCAACGGCGGTGATAAACGCAGAGAAGTGCACTCGACACTCGGCCGAGACGGCGGTCGCGATAATGGAGGACGCGAGTGCGATTATCCGGCACGTGCCCCGTCCCCGCGGGTGCGGCGCTACCTGTGGGGCGAAAGGACATGTGCGGCCGTTGCGGTGCCGGCTGGCACAGTGCGTCGCAACGACTACAAACGTTCTCTGATTTCGGTAAAATAACAACCAACAAAAAATGTGCTCAAAGAATGTCGTTTGCAAATGGTTCATTTTTTACTTTCTTGCATGCTACTCACATAGTATATAGAAAGTATTGTATTATTAATTTGCAAAATGTTACATTTTAATTGTCTCGCATGTTACTCATGCAATATAGTAGTATAGAGAAAGTATTGTAATGCTGTAGCAAAAGACGGCGATTTTTTTTGACAGAAAAGCTCTTATTGTGGGGCCCTGATACCGAAAATGTAGATGAATCTTACTTCCAACACCTGAGTAGTCAGAATTCACGTTCTCGATCTAACTATCCATATTTTGTGGATAACTATTGGAAGAGACAGAGTTGGGCGTAGGGTTGCCAGAAATGTTTCTATAAAATGGTGAACCGGGAGGGGAGAAGGGGATCTTAAAATAATAATAATAATAATAATAATAATAATAATATCATTATTATTAATATTATATATATATATATATATATATATATATATATATATATATAATATTATCATTCTCTTTATTATTTAATACACAGCCAAGTGTAAACTTGAGCTTTTCGTTTGCATAAAATGGAATAAATCTTTTATACATTAGTTCAAATCTTCAAATAAAATTATCTGTGTGCATTAGGGCCAGAACTCATCAGGAGTTCGTTAAAATAGTATATACATGAAAATCATTTATGAAACACACTTTTAACTTTCGTTCGCAGTGCTGTGCACTTAAACAAAGACATACGTATAGTTACCAAAGTAAGACGACAACTTCGTGGACCTGTGCAATAGCCAGGATTGGCATCACAGTAAAGTCAGCCCTCATCGAGATTAAAAACGTGCCAAAATAAACACGAAAACCTCTACTAACACTTGTTCACTCATACAATAAGTTTTTTCCCGTTATTGGATAAGATCTTTTTACACGTTCACTATTTTATTTTTTAATTAGTGAATCAGAAATAGAAGTAGTGAACAGTTCACTCGAATAGTGAAAATCTGGCAGCCCTAGCTGGGCGTTTTTCCGGTGAGCGCGCCTTTCGGCCCACTGTGCGCTTGCCGCTCGCGTCCAGCGGCGTCGGGACCGCGTGCTGCGGCACGTGGGGGGCATGTGAACTGCTCCGGGCGCCGCCGGGGCCTCCAAGGACGATTCCGCCTTTTCCTACGTGCCAAAGCAAACAGACGATTTGCGCTTCGAGGGAGAGGCTCACTGCAGGCGATAATGGGGATACAGTAGAGTCGCGATAATCCGGGGTAATTGGGGCTCATGGTACCTCGGATCACAACAAACCTCGGATTACAAGAGAAAAGGAAAATACATAAAGGAATTTTCAACTACAATGTAAAATAAAGTCAAATTAAATGTGCAGATATTATTAAAGTTCCAGATACTGTTACAACTAGACTCTGTGCTTTAATCAGAGCTTACAAAGGTGAACCAGCTTGGAAGGTCATTCAGGAACGACTCTTAAAATCATCATAAACTAGTCGTCAGGACCACAATTGAGGGGGTAAAAAAAGAAAGAGGCAAGAAACAGATATTGGAAACATTTCTTTTGTTAACCGGTCTATAAAAAAATGGAACAAATTATCTGCAGTACTGCTGGAGACTTTACTTCAGAGAGGAAAAATTCAAAAATAAATTCAAAAACCAAGTTACAAATAGTAATAAGTGTTCATATATTACACTAGAGCATTCTAATTTTGTATTCATTTAGTATTAGTCATATTTTGTATAAAAATGTGTATTAAATATATTATAATATGATGTACTTAAGAAGAGCTGCAACCGGGACGTTTCCCAAAGCTATAACTATTATTATTATTATTATTATTATTATTATTATTATTATTATTATTATTATTATTATTATTCCGAATTTTTCACTCTCTGCACTATGTGCAGAAGCCTGACCATTGCTCGGTTCGGCTCGCTGGATGTCGCAGAGATAAGACACGAACGAATGCTACTCTCTAGACATTTCAATCGTGTCCCAATCAGCAATACATCCCAGGATTCTCTTACTAGTCTGCTGTTGTCCAGTATTACTGCTTTCTGCATTTGCTCTGCGCATCAAAATGGTAATTCCAACACTTGAATTGCATACACTTATATACCCTAGAGCTGTTAGTCCTAGAGGGATGGAAGATGGAATAATGATGATGAAGGATGAATGGACGGTACACACAAACAGACATACACAAAGACACCCAGCCCAAGGCGCGACTCGAACCGGCGATCTTTCCGCCCGATATGGCTACGGCACTACTGCCTTAGCGATCTCGGCAATCCGGAGTGAGTTTGAGTAGTAGTTGTTATTGTTGTTGTGGTTATTGTTATTATTATTATTATTATTATTATACATGAGCGCAAACCTACAACAATGTAGCTGACAGACTGGCCCTGGCAGTGACCAGTGCTCACGTGACGCAGCTCTTGATTCTAGCCGTTTGTTTGCATGTTGGCGCACATCAGGCCATTTGCACGAAATCTCAGGTTAGCGAGACTCGACTCTCCTTTATTGCAAACTCCTTTATTGGTACCTTTGAGTGCTCTGGGCATTTTTTTTCGTAAAGAGGAAGTGTCTGGAAGGAGTGCTCGACTGATTGGTCCATTTTGTGCCCCCTATGGATGACTATCATTACTCAATAAAGGTGAATTTCTTGTTTTGGAGTGAGCAAACGCAATTTGCCATTTTGGGTGTATGTTTTCTTTCTTGCTTCTACATATGGACAAAAAGTCCTTGTTTGAGTGATAAGCGGTTTTACTTTCTCGTATACATACGTGTATACGGAATAATATACGTAGTGTAGAGAAAGTTATGTAATGCTGTGGAAAATAGATTTCGAGATTTCAACGGAAATACACGTCTTGGGGTCCCTTGATACCGAAAAAGTATTTTTTTCAAAACGTCTGTCCTGTCCGTCCGTCCGTTTGTGAACACTGCTAGCGCCTAAACTATAGACTAAAGAATTTAGTCCATGTCTAAACCATTTGTACAATCTTTTCCAAATTGGAGAAAGTCCTGTCGATCTGCTGTAGTTGAAGCTTTGAGATTTTGAAAACATTCTTTAAAATTTGGGGGTTCTTTACATGATGCCCCCCGGACATTTTCAAAATATTCTCAAAAACGGCTCCATTTTTTTTCTTTAAATTTCTTGTAAGAATAGAGCAATATGCACTTATAAAGGAGTGTAGGTCCGATTTTCACGGTTAACTCTGAATTTTCGAAAATTGCAAAAGTTTGCGTCTTCCTACAGCTATAAAATTGAAGATAGAGATTTTTTTCTTAAAATGAAATTTGTTATCCATAAATAATTCTTTCATTAAGGTCAGTTACACGTTTTTGAAAATTTTAGTAGTTTTGTGCAATAGAGCGTGCCATATTTGCAATTTAAAAAAATAACAAACGCAAGATTTTCTCAAAAACGGCTCCAAATTTTTTCTTTAAATTTTTGGTAGGGTTCATACCAAACCAACCCCATACGATGACCTAAACGTCATATCGCTCTATTCTTTTGTTGTTGTTTTTTTCAAAAATTACAAAAGTGTAATTTCTTTGACTACTCTCTCACGACAGTAATATCTACGTTAGATGCAATTTCTTCAAAATATTAGATTTATGAGTACGTTTGCTTTAAATAATGTCAAATAAAGTTTCTCAAGAACTCAACAGTTTTCTGTAAAAATGAGGTCAAAATTCCGCATTTTCAGAAACGCTCAAACACCATTTTCTCAAAAATAGCTCCATTTTTTTCTTTAAAATTTTCAAATAGATAGTGCTATGTGCGCTGTATGACGTAAAGTTCATTTTGGTGTATTCATTTGTTTTTTCAAAAATTACACAAATGTAATTGTCTTTAAGTACCTCTCACTCCGTTAATATGAACATTTTCATTGATTTGTATGCATTATTACAATTGTGAATGGAGGTGCTTTATCATTTCGAAGCCATTTCTACAGAACAAATCGAAAGCACATGAAATAACTTGGTAAAAATAATATAGTGTAATAGTTTAATATGATGGGTCTTTCGCAAGGTTATTAGCCCAGATATATTTTGCTGAGAATATAAAGATATTACACGAAGAAACGAAAAAATTATTATTAGTTATCTACTTTATTTCTGCATTAATTGCATCATAACACTAATGCACACATTATTTGATTAAGAAATTGTCAGAAATCAATAGGAATCTTCTTTTCTGTTGAATTTCCTTCATTGAATATTAACTATCCCAAAAGTTTGTTCTTGTATTCTTCTGAATGTCGCTTATAAATCGTGATGTCATGCCTGACACACCTTTGTGATGTGTTGTTACCACTTCACTAACGGTGCCATGTTATGCTTAAGCCCATTGTTTCTGCATGATGCATGATGTGGTAAGCGTATACAAATTGCTTCGTTTTAGTATGTTCACTGTGTTGCCTTCATCCCACTGCGTGCGTGAAGGTTATTAATTACATGCATTATTCACAATGATATTTCTACCGCTGTCTTGGAATGAAAAACCTTCTACTTTTCTGAGAATACGTCTCCCTTAGGACATGTAGCAGGTAAGAAAATTATTTATATAAATACTAAATATACTGACACTATTAAGACATTTTAAGTTAATTCTCATCTTATCTTTCCCTGTAATGACTGTAGTAAGTTTCCATTTTCCCTGGGCGGTAAATAGATCTTCATAAATAATTCGATTCAATATGTAATTTGACGAGTCTCACTGAACCACATTTGTAGATGACCTTAATGATTTCCATAGACACACCTTCAAATTTCCTTTGTTAAGGGGTGTTCATTCCCCATTACGAAATTTAAAAAAACAATTCAAAAAATGTTGTAATTGTAGGTACGTAAGTGACACTTTATAATTAAAATTGTACTCCAAAATGTCCACGAGAGAGGCTGAAGGTAAAATTTCTAAGAGACTGCGTTCGATTCTGCAGCACCATGAATAACAGTACATCACTGTTAGTTCGACTTGGGTGGGTGCATTACAGTTGATCATTTAGTTCACAGGCAAACAAAAGGAATTCCAGGAAAGGAAACGAGTGTCATTGTCTCCAATTCAGAGGCAAGCGCGTGTCTAGAAGATAAGGTTACAGACAATAACTATTTGTGTGAACATTTACTTACACCGATAAGACTGCACTGACCACCTTCATCTACAAAATGTTGCAAAGAACTGAGAGAGTCTGGTGAGACTAAGTTTAACGACGTAAACTAGATAAAATAATTTTACGGTTATAGTCTTTAACACTTATTCGCCAACATTATAGACATCTGAAAGTAGAAAATTAGTATGTAATGTAATAATTATACTTGTGAAAATGTATTTTTCAATCTATATATATATATATATATATATATATATATATATATATATATATATATATATATATATATATATAGTTTCAGATTTCAATTTAAAAGTTATTAATTTAATGACAGACCATTACATGAGATCGGTTCAGTATTTCAAAAGCAGCAGCTTTGACATCTTGTTGTTCATCGTCGATAGGACGTCCTAGGATCCCAGTAACCGACAGTGGTTACCGACATTTTCGACACTACCTACATCCTTGGGTCAAATTCTGTTGCTTTCTGGAGAATTCTTGCAGCCGGCTGCTCTGATCAGTCGTTTTCTATGGTTTCTCCAACCAACACCACGCGAATGCCGGATCAGTACCGTAACAAACGAATCGTGTGCGATCTTTTCTTTCTCATACTTATCCCATTATCTTTCCTTACACACATTACTTGCACTACTCTACCACCAATGTCGGGAGACCCGTTGGAAGCTTAGAGCTCGAACCGGCTGGTGCGGTGCCATTCTGAGAGGTACATGGAAGGGAAAACCTAGTAAATTGACGTGTAAGTCGTTACCGGATCTTACAGTCCAGGAAGAACACGACCGGATCCCGGGATATAAAATGCACTTTCCTTACGAAACTAACGAATACCGTAGGGGAATAGGGAACTATAAAAGTACATAACGAAACATGATGGCACATGCACTATAGATATTCTAACCAGGAAATGAAAGAACTTTCTGGAATGTTCTTACTTTCTTCCATTATTGAATTCTGATTGAACAAAGCGTTTGTGTTTGTCACCAACGTAATATTTTCACAATTTACGAATACCGAGTTTATTCATGAAACTTTGCGGTTTAATTTGAAGAAAACGTTCCATGAGGAAGTCGTTATTCTTTCAGTGCACTGTTTTATTTTAAAATGTACTATATTAATAATATTAGATATTTGTTTCCATAGGTCATTTTACGTTTCTAAGAAATTTCAACTTCTACTTTCAGTCTAATGCAAGCTCTCGGAAAACTGAAGTAAATATTAAATCTATTCGGTAGTTTGGATTAAGCTTTCGTTAATTATAGACCTCTCTATATTTTGATCATTTATCATTCTCACTATTACATACCCTGACAGGTTTCTTGTAAAAGCAAGTTCGCGAATCCTGTTTATTTCCCTCCCCACCAAAATTCGTGCTTAGTTCTGACCACAAAATACTGAGGAAGATAAGCAATTAATGAGTCGGCAGGAAATATTATCTCAACCATATAATTCCGCTGTCTTTGAAATTCTTCCTATCTGTGCTAATTAGTTTTCAGAATTATTTATTCGAATATAATGCTACACTACATGTTGCCTACGGGTTCCTAAATTTCCCACATATTCTTCTTATTTAATTTAATGTTACATATGTACTATAACGTAGGATTTATATGTTTTTGCATTATTAACAAGGCACATTTTTATCAAGATTTGAAACTTCTTCAGAGAAAACAGTATTTACAGGCGTAAATGACGTACATATTTTTTTCTTTTACAAAACCGTCCACAGTCGTCCTAGTGGCCAATGTGCATTTAAAAACTCCTACAAAACAGTATATATGTTTAATTCTATTTGCTAATAAAACGTTTTATGCGTCATGAAAATTTGTTTTGTGTATAGAAAACAAGTATGTTACATGTGATACATGCTAGCATTTTTGTTTGTATGTGGTGAAGTATTTTGAAACAGATTGAGGAAGAGATGATTTGTACCTTGAGCGTTAGTAATAAGTGGTGGAAAGCAGTTAAGATGTATGGATGAGTGAACGATATCGTTAGTTAATATTTGGACGGACATTGAGTCAAACGTCAGGAGAAAAAATATTAAATTGATCCTAAAGAAAACTTGATAATGAAGACCGATAGTGTAAAAATGCGGAAGAGAATTCACTCCAAAGAAAGTTTTATCAGCTCATGGTCCTTTAATAGAATCAGCTCGATGGGGGATATTTCAAATATCTGTAGAAACCTTCTGGTGAATTGTTCGCCTTATATTATTCTTGTATAAATAAATAAAATTTATAACGTGTTTGCCAATGTTTTATTGAATGTATCATTGAATAACTTTCAATTACTAAGTTAACAGTGTAAGATCAAGTATATACTGTAAATAACATAGGTTGTGAATAATAATTAAAAGCAAAATATGTATAAGGAAACGTAAATTGTCAACTGATTATTGAATAAAAACCTCGTGTATCTAGAGAAAATGTGCAATATTTAGTCACATAAGCTTTAACCGCACGTATCTGCTTCTTTAATGTTTTTATAATTGGGAATGTGTGAACAAAACAAAAGTTGTTTATTTTGATGAAGGAATTCAAATTCATTGAATGAAGTAATAACATATATCTTCTCTTGAAATTTGAAGTCAACGCCTATATAATTTGAATCAATATTTCTTTCTTCACTCACTAATTCACTTGGTCACATACTCAAACATTTAAACACGCGCTCGCCCTTACATACATATTCTCTTTTACATAAAAGACACATTTAGGACGTATCTGATTCTGCAAAAAATTCTTTAGAGATGGAATTCCCAATGTATATTTTTACTTTCAGTTCTGACGATATGACGCCAAGTGGTTGGTTATTTTTTGCTCGGAATAAAAAGCGTGCGTTGTTTCTATTTTTGGAAACCTTACACGCATTCGAGAATCGTGCGTAGATAAAAATTCACGAAGACCGGGATGTAACGTCTCAATCATCAGAGCGTCACTGTTACGTTATAATCGATTTCCCGTGTACTTCTTCTTTGGGAAAATAAAGGTCGCTCTTGATAACACAACTAGAAATACCAAAATATTTGCAAGACATCTTACAGTTCATTAATTAAAAAACTTCTTAACCACTTCGTAGTTTTTATTGCTAATATACCTATATACCATAACATGCAAACTTTTGTATAAATTCACATCCCCTTGGATCTGAGAATATTTGGATATAGTCGCCAAGATCGTGCAAAGCATTCTGCTTGTTTATTCAGGGTCTTCTATCATAAGACCTCGTTGAAAGGAGATGATAACTAGTGAGTGGATTTTAATGAAATGTCATTTTTTCTTTTCACTTTAGAACAATGCTTTTTAGTATAGACACTAATTTTGTTATGACAAAAGCTAATGACCCTTTTTATGTGATTTTTTGTTTTGTTTTTTCGTCGATTTCTGGTAATAACTTTTTGCGTCAATTTTTAAAGCATTTTTCTGATTTTAATATCGTTTTAATGGTACTTGCTACAAATAATATTTACGAGATGTTACAAATGCTTTCCGCAGAATTACCTATTCGATTTCTTCGCTCAGAAATTGTAATGTCAGCAGTTTTGAATATGCAATCTAAAGTTCCTGTGGCGCCTGTCAGTGCCCTTGACAGTTTGACCAATTTCGGGATAATTAAAGATACAGATTGTCTGGTAAAGAATGGTTCAAATTGAAAGTTTGCAAGCTGAGTTCACTGGAACGAAAGGAAGAAGCCTCCATTACATCAGTAACATATCCAACAGCTTGAGTTGTTTATCAGACATTGTTTTGATCAAGTTTTTATATCTTTTTTCTTTGTTTTTTGTGCACTATTAAAACATTTTAAGATCATTTTGTTGATTATTTTTGACGATTTTTTGGATCTTCAAAATCCATCACCTAATAATAACTGACAAAAGTAGCCCTCAATGTTACATGGATTGCATAGAAAATATTCTGTTGGCAAGGCCGGGTTAACCAGTAGGCACGTTAAACACAGTAACTCAGGCCTACGAACATGGGGGCCCTACGATAGGGCCTCCTGATACAATTTTTTAAAAGATTATTTCAGGGCTAAAAATTATTAAATCGCTTATATACAAAATTATCGATTTTTTAAATCTTAAAATATACCTTCAATAATTTATAAATTACAACCCAGTAACCCGTTCGTACAAGAGGGTGAAAAAAATAACAATCAAAAAAGGAGAAATCTTTCAGTCACATTTGACAACGTATATTTCGAATCAATTGTGCTATCTGTACTCCTCTAAATTACCATCTTTTTAATTCCAAAAAAGTCTAATAATTACAGTTTAAAACGGTCCTATATTTTTTCTGAGGCCTGCGAAAACAATTGTGCCTAGGGCCTACGTCGACCTCAATCCGGCCTTGTCTGTTGGTGTAGATTCCTGGAGATGGCGGACCGGATATGGCTCGATATGGCGGCTGGCGTTGGCGCGTCTCCGTGGCTCGGGCGTCAGAGGGCGCGGCGCGGTGACGGCGCTGGGAGCGGCGCGAAGCGGCAGGTTCGTGGAAGGTGCGCGTGGCGAGTGAGCCCTCACCCCGCGCCCCGCCCCCTCGCCCGTCACTCGATCGCCACGCTCCGCTTCGCCCCCGCCTCCGACTTTGGTCTTCCGCCCCGCCCCACCCCATCCTTCTCCGTCCCGCCCCACTCCGCCCTTCGCCATCCCGCCACGCCCCGCCCGATTCCACCAGCCCCTTCCCGCCCCTTCCGCCCACCCTTTTCCACTGCGACCCTACCCGCCCAGCACTATCGCTCCCTCGTTGCCCGCCCCGCTCAGCACCGTCCCTTCTGCCCCAACCACCTCCGGACCAGCTCAGGTGGCTCAGGGCATCAATTGATGTTACTGCAGTGCTTCTGCCAGGGAGGCCCTAGGGTTCCAATCGCGACGATGGTGGGATAATCGACACTAGCTAGACAGCTAGATTGAATTCAGTCGCTGGCTACTACACATGCCGAAAGACCAGTCAGGAGCTTAGAGCTTGTCCCGGCTAGTGCGGTGCCTCGCTGTTGGGAAATACCTAATTGAAAGAAAGCAAACCGCAAGCCGACGGTTAGGTAGGCGCCGAATCTTATCATTCAGGAGGAATAAGATCAATGCCACCTCCCGCGTTAGAAAACATGCGCTACACTTACGGGACTAATGACGTTAGCAGTTGATGCGACCGGAATCACCAACCAACCAATCACTCAATCGATCAACCGACCAGCCGCATCCTGCACCATCTAGGTCTTTTTCGGGGTGGCCCCGGACCATACAAACGCCTCTCTTTTCCATCAGCTCTCACCCTCGCCCCCGCCACCGCGCCAGCAACCACACCCTTCCACCTACCTCTCTCGCTCCACCTCATTCCGCCTCCCCTCCATCCCTCCACCCTCGTACTCGTCCTTCCGTCCTCCTGTCAGCACTCTCGACCTCCCTCCGCGCCCGCCCTTGCAAGCAACAACTCCTGCACACACCCCTACACCCCTCTCTCTCTCTCCCCGCTCCCGCATTCCCCTCGCCTACGCCCCGCCCCTCTCCTCCCCCGCCCCCGCCGGACGCGTGCGCGCACGCTCGCGCCTCCGCGCGGCCCGACGCGCGCGACGAGGCCGCGTGCCAACACGTCGCGCGGGCGGCGGCGGCGGCGGCGGTGGCGACGACGACGGCGGCAGGTGATTGTTCGCCTGCCGCGCCGCGCCGTGACGTCACCGCCGCCTGGGAACCGCGCGCGCGCGCCGGTCCCAGTCCGGGGCCGGAAGTCGGGACCGCCGCACCGGCGACAAGGACACGCGCTGCCGAAAAGTCGTAAAAACGCCGTGGGCGGCGCCGATTCGCGATGCAGCGGACGAGTTGGTCGCGGCGCTGTCGATGGCCGCGGGAGGACGTAGCCTTCGGGGGCCTTGGGGGGGCGTTGCCCTGGCCGCGACTGCGCCCATTTATTTATTCCATGTTTCGTTCGTTTATGCTTCTTTTAATGAACGAGTTCTTGGTTTCAATTTTGTATATTTCTTGTAACTCTAATTAAGGCGGGGCTGTTACTGGAGACTGAGAAGCTTCTTTTCACCAAATTAGCATTGTACTATAATTTCGGAACGATGTTTCTTTTATAAGATATTTCCTGTAATCGTACTTCTAATTTACAAAATATTTGTAGTTACTAATACTTTATGTTTTGAATTAAGTTTCACTTAATTTTCTAATTTACTTTCGCTTATTTTACTCTATTTTTAATTGTAGTTAACGAACAACTAGGATATTTTTGGCGCAAAAATTACTTCTTATGATCATGATACTCTTTAACTTTACTTCTTTATTCGCAGTCATGGAAATGAATGAGAAGTTAGTTATATTGTGATTAAAAATAACAATATCAGATTACAATACCTAATTGACTAATGATGGTTTGAAAAACTATTGAAAAATAATTCAATTAATTTGTGGACACTCATTGTGTAACAATATAATAGTCTAAAAAACTAGTGCGATGCGCGGCATCCGAAATTTTTTTCCTCTTAATGTTATTACTCAATAGTTTCGCAGATTTTTTTGAAGTGCATGACATTATTTGAAGATCTACAATTGAATGAAGATAAGCACAAAACATTCAACTCACAAGAATCAATATGGTTCGAAAATGGCTTGGAAAGTTGGGACTTGGACAATTTCATTAAATTTTCATTAAAACGTGGTGTTTATACTAAAAAATGTTAATTAGAGTAAGTAAAAACATATTAGAGCTTTCTATCTTTCACGTAAAGCAAAAATTACGAAATATCGAGTTTAAATTTCTTTCTAAATGATAACCCTTAATGTTTTAAATATAAGTATTTTTGCAATTTTATGAATGTTAAAGGTTTGAATGAAAATTGAAAATATACTATCCTTATAAATTCAAATTATTCTGTTCGAGGGAAAAAACAGCCATTTTCCAGAAAAGTTTGAGAATAACCAGGGATCACATGTAAAGTACCCACTAAAATTAAAATATATTAATGATCTCCAGAACGGCACAACTAGATCTTACTCCTGACGTATTTGCTAAGTTAAAGTTAAAAAGCTTCTAGTGTGACAGAATTACGCGCGACACATACACATATCCATGCAGATTTTCTGTAAAAAAATTCGAGTATTTCCTCCCCACTGCTCTAATCTTAACCATCCTTAGCAGCAAATAGACCTTCGTGCTATTCTAACGTGCGGAGTTAAGTTCAAATGAATCTTAAAGACATATTAAACGATGAAAAAATCAATGTCGTATTATTGAGGTGATATAATGGTTCCCCGCCTTTACCATAGTATAGGACCGAAAAGTAAAAATGCTTTTAAAAAACTGATGCATATAATGGATAATGTAGAGTGAAAAATACCTTTTTGTTTGTTTATCACATTGTTTGTTTGTTTTGTTTTGTTTATCACACAATTGTTTATCACATTGTGTCCATAGTGATATGTATTAATCAAGCAATGACCGTGCTATACATTGTGTTCGTAAGAAGTAAAAGTTTGAAATATTTCAGTGTACCAAAGGTTTGTTTAATTGTCTTAATGTTTGGTATCCAGAATGTTTCATCAACTCTTCGTTGCAACACTTCAATATACATGTATGCCAAGTGAATGCCTCGCAGGATGATGTGTATTTTAATAACTTCTTAATGCTCTTTTTTAAGAAAACGGAAACGATTTTAATGAACTCGTATTTAGTGTGCAATATGCGAAAGGATGTTGTCCTTTGAATTGAGATTGCGGATGAGAGGCTCTGCTTATCTACATTTATCGCGTCCGAAGCGTTTCCATCTAGAAATAGTGTTTTATCTCCAATGTGAAATGTGTGGGTGGTTTGGAACTACATACAAATGAAAGAGTTATATCTACAACAATGAGCAAAGTTCAATGCATGGCAAAGTTCACTGGACACAGGGTTGTCTCAAGATTTTGAACTCTAATGCTATCTGGATGGGAACTTTCATTTGCTAAATGAATATGTTGTACTTTTCAAGATAGTTATTCAATGTTATAAATTGCAATGTTCTTAAATTGTAAATTATTTACTTAATACAGTAATCTCTATTGAAAAAAATACGTGAATTGTCATGGTTTCTAAATATACACACAATCCCTTTACTCCATTCCTTATAAATGTAAATAAAATTACCTTTATAATATTTGAATCCTTTTCTTTCTAATACGGGTTGTGATACACCCTTCCAACGAATGTGTATATTGTGAGTTCGCGAAATCTTTCATATACGGTAAATCGAGAAGAATACTACTATTACTTCGGGAAGATGTATATATTTTAATTATTCCCTATCATTCAGGTTGTAGCTATCTAATAATAATAACTCCATGAACTTTCCGTCATAAAACCGTATATAAATACCGGCTTGGTTAATTCCGTATTCATTTGACAAAATATTGAGCGTATTCTACCATGTTTGTGACGACACCAAAACATGTGCATACATAACAAAAAAAGAACAAACATATAAAATATCATTTGAAAAATGACATATAATCACATGTCATCAATTTTTTGATTCTACCATACCGCGTGGTTTAAAACAAAAGACAAATCTTCTCTAACAATGCTACTGTTTCTTTACATCTTTCTATTTTATATTATATTGTTTTTAATAGCCTTTGAACGTTACCATAAATTTCTAAATATATTCCAAAATATATGTAATGTGCGTAACCCCTCTTCCAATTACTTGTTTTCTTATTTTAACATTTATCACTAATCGGTCGTCATGTTTGTGAGAACATTCGACTTTCTCATTCCTAATATGGATTATTATCACGAAAAATTCTTTTATTTATGAAATATTACATGCGTCGTATTATTATTTATAAATATGTTCTGTTTTTATTTATTTATTTATATTCTCACAGTCTATTTTGGGCACAGTTCTTTAGAATATTAATCAATTAATTAAAGAAAATATCTTCCACTCACGCACCTTCACATGTTTTCGTTCTTATAAAACATACGAAATTAAAGTCCTTGAGTCCTAATCCAATGTTTTGGACGCGAGTGTTGGACCGTCACAGAATACTTAGCGGTAACGCGACAATTCTTTGCCATACGGCAACAATATTTTTGGAACTAGTTACCTACTTAATATTTAAACAAAGATATTGAAGAAGAGATTTTTCATGAACCTTATTCTAGAGCTCGAAAATTTACTTCCTTAGAAGCATATTTATATCTTTTCCTGAACATATTTCATGAACACTTGGAATCGTCAACAAAACAGTATTTTACAATTTTCAACTTTTTCAATTGTCGAAAAATCAGGGTTTTCAACGAACATGAGACCTGCATCATTGTCTTAAATGTTCTTTACACTATCCAATAAAATTTAATAAAAAATGATGGAGTCATTTTTTTGAAAATTTGAAAATGTCCCAGCGGCATTATGTAAAGTACCCCCAAAATTGAAATATCGATTTCAAATTCAAGGGACCGCGACATCAGCCAGATCGATTGAGGAATATCAATTTTGGAGAAAATCAGCTAAACGCTATAGCCGTCAGCATTGTTCAGAGACGACCAGACGGACGGAATGACATTTTGCCGTTATTCGAATTTTCAGTATGAAGAACCCACAAAACATGGATTCTAGTTACACCACCGGTTAGAGAATTTTTTTCCCAAAATTTAACAACTGTATTTATCCACTTTTCGTTAACAGGGCCCTGGAATGAGAGTCCTGCTGCCGAAAACTCGCCGTTTTTTCGCGCATTACTTGACTTTCTCTCTACTGCATAAGCGGTAGCAAGAAAGTAAAAAAGAATGAGAGAGAAAAGTGAAAAAAGAAGACGAGGTTTTTCGTGCCAGTGCCCATTTCCGCGCGCAGATGGCGGGCGTCGCGGGACCCTGCGTTGCGCCATTCGATGGATCGATGGGTCGCCGGTTGGCTGGGTGACGCCTTCCGTGTCGCACGCCAGCGCAATCGCGCTGCGTTTATAATTGCGGCGGCGGCGGCCGCGGGCGGAAACGCAACCTTTTTGCTTCTCTGTTCGCGCCTGCGCTCGCGCGATTCTTGTTGCGTCGCTTTGGGGCCGAGATTAACAAATTGCTGCTGCTGCCGAATCTATCAATGAAATCTACGAGGAATTATAGGTAAAGAATGAGTAACGAATGTGGCTTCCTGTGTAACTGTAAAATACCTATCGCTGGGAGTTCCATTTTTATGGTTGATGGATTATTTGTGAGTTCCATTATTATGATGATACGAGGTGCGTCAACTTCTAAGGTCATTAGTCTCGTGAATGTAGTGCATTTTTTATCGCAGGTGGAGGCGGTGATCTACTCCCGCTGGTTGCGGAGGTCTGGTTGACTGGGTGCCGACCTAACCGTCGACTTGCGGGGTTATCCCCACCCAGGTATCTCCCAACAGCGGGGTACCGCCTCAGTCGGGACTAGCTCTAAGCTCCCAGCTAGTCTATCGGCATGTGTGGCAGCGTGGTATAAGTGTATGTAAGGGGTAAGCGTAGGACAAGGAAGGGGAAGGAATGATCGCGCACGGTTGGAGACCTCCTTTGTTTGGGTGCTTCCCCGGCATTCGCCTGGTGGTGATCGGAGAAACCGCGGAAAACTACATACCATCGACATGTGACATGTGATAGTGATAGTGGTCACTTTTTCACAACGCATTCATTTCTGTGCTAGTCTCGCTGATGTGATGACTGATGATTCATTGACTCAGCGAAGAGTTTGGTTAACGTCGATATTTCAAGGATTTCATAAATCATCCCATGACAGTCTGAATCTAACGACTTACTACTAGACTGTTCAGACCATTCTTAATATCAAACATGAGTACAAGCAGATGCTTCAACTAATTCATAGGTGCTGCTATTATGATGGTTTTTGAACGGCAGGTTTTAATATTCACTTGCAGACAATAATTTTACAGAAATATAGTACAATGATATGACAAATTCGATCATATAAGATATTTTCTATATGGAAACATGATAATATCGCAGGCAACAAGCCACAGGAGAAACAGTTTTTACATCAATAAATCATCAGTATTTCCATCATCATCAAGAACTATATTACTGAATCTTAAAAAAGCAGATCCTAAATTAGCAATAAATAAAACGTAAAAAAAAGTCCACTTGTGAGTTCTTCCTAGTTTAGTACTTTTCTTATTTGATAGTTATTAGTTAACGTTATTCTTCAATATGGTTCCTTGATACTTTTAAGGGGACCAATTGAGTGGCAAAGTGCATTTGACAATGACGTTCGTGTTCTCAAATCATTTACTTGAAAGTTAATGCTAATGCTACATTTAATGTCGCCTATCCCAATTCACGTCTCGAAGCTTCCTAAACGAAGAAAAGCAAATGAGAAATATTACTTGAATTACCAATATTGCTGATTGTGGAGTACCTACTAATCCATTTTGAAACCGTTTCGAAACACTGGAATTAACAATGCGAATCTGTAAATTGCGTATTTAGGAAATAAATAGTTTCGCAGTATGAATAATTGAAGCTGTATTATTCTCGATTAAGAACTATGCGATAGAATCTTCAATTTTGTGAGATATCAAGTGAAGCGGACAATTCTCAATTCTAGGATTATTTACTTGTAGGTAAAGTGAACGCAACCTCATGGAATAATCATTTACTAGAGGAACTAATAATCATTTTACTAGAGGTTCAAAACTGAGCCAGAAAACAGCCATAATGGTACCACATAGCCATTGTTGTGAATATCCTTTGAAACATTGGAAAAGGCGGATTGTTATCAAGCGTCAGTTATCAACAATGTTCCACCGAAAAACTCATTTTGTGGGCCCCTGTTACCCAAAAATGGTTAATTCTTAGTAGTAAAGAGTTAATTCTTAGTAGTAAATAACTTACTATAAGTGTGCTATCAAACTCTTCGTTTTGTGGATTCTTGATACCGAAAAGGTAGTTTACGGTAAAATGTCTCCCCATCTGCGAACAACACTAGCGGCTAAACCTTGACAGGATTTTCAGAAAAAAATGTCCTTGATCTATCTGGCTGATGTCAAGTGAATTGGAATTGTGTATTTTCATTTTTGGGGGTACTAAACGTAAAGCCCCATTGACATTTTCAACATTTTCTCAGAAAAGACAATCAGAAAATTTATCTTAATTTTTTCTCAGTTGAAGCAAAGTACGCTTATAAAATGGCGCAAGTCCGATTTTCGTTGAATTCTCTGAATTTTCGAAAATCGAATACGTTGAATTTATTACGCATTTTTCTACAATATTGAAGATACAGTTTTTACTTTCTTTTAGCTTACTTTAATACTTACTAACGTAAGAAGAAAAAGTATAGTAATTTTCTTAATAAACTCGTTTCTTTAAAATTAGAACTTTAAATGAGATCTTATACAATTTTTAAAAATATGTGTAGTTTTCGCAAACTTTTTCGTAAAATAAAGGCATTAAAAATATTTTCTCAAAAACTGCTTCTTTAATTTTTTTCTCTGAGGGTGTGAAGTATGCTTATAAAACTACTTTCGTAATATTTGGTGTCATAACTTTTGAAAATTTAATAATAGTTGCAAAATAACTGTTGAGAGGCAATTGGAAATGTAATTCAGGGTTGCAAGTTGTGATGTTTCCTCTGTTATTCACAACAAGTTTTAACAGAGCATACGTTTGCCGAGATGAAACTGGTAGATACTTTACAAAGAATATGTAAAAACTTGTTTGCTCCAGTGTTTATTACGGGTGAGTTATCTTCAACACAGAGATACCGACTTCAAGCGGTTCATTCTGAACGCTTTGCGAATTGCGTAGCTAAATAGGTCACAGACAGATATTTCGTGTGTAGAGGTTTGCTGCTTTCGATAATAAGGACATCACATTATGTGCAGACTCTTTTGTTCTTAGTTGTTTCGATTCAAAGAAGAAATGTTTGTTCTTCCCCGCAATCGTAATCTTTTGTTATCAAAAGCAAAATAGAAAAAAACCAAATCAAGGTTCTCGATATTTAGAAATCATTCATTTTCTTTTGTGTCTGAATACTTGTTTGAATCAGTCATTGACAGTATTTGTTATCGGTTCTTGCAAGATGCGTTTGTTGCGGTTTTGCTGCAAATATTTAAATCCCAAAATATTTCTAACTTCTAGCGTTCTCTTTTCAATGATTTGTCAGAAATTCTACATGGTAAATACATGTGTGATGATGCTGATCAACACTATTTTGAGATTTTTTCCATAGCTGGTAATAGAACCCAATTTCTAGGTCTCTCAAAGCGGGACAGAGAGTACGTCATTTGCTTCTGCGGGCCTAGAGAGGTTTCATTATAAGCACAAATATGTTGAACTTGAATTATTAACAAAAAATACAATGAATACATATTAATTACTAATATTCACAGTCACATTAACACTCCCACAGTTTGTAAAAATAATGTTCGGATTATTTTTACACTAATCTTATTAGTAACTTCCAAAAAAAGAATGCTCCAAACAAGATGGTAACTAAGAGGATACCTCGTAGTTACTTTCGCTAAGAGGTGAGCATGCATAGAAGTGGAGGAAAATAACTCATTAACATTTAAACACGTGAAATGATTATCGCTGTGGAAAAATAGTATATACAGGTCAGGTGAGAAAGCCATTTTCCCCTCAGTGCAATTGCAGCCCTCGGGCGTCGAATCTACACCTCAGGAAAAATCAAGCACTTCTCTCCCTAATTGGAAAAGCTATTAATTCGTACTTTATAATAGAAAATTGTGTAGGATCATCATTAGAACAATGCGAAGTTTTACATTATGGATTTACAAAAGCTTTTTTTCAACAGTAAACCTTTTGATGAGACTACGCGGCATTATTTTAACATTGTAATGTTTCTAGTATTTGTACAGTAACATTGTAATGTTTCTAGCGTGATCTTTAAGAAAAATATGACTGGCCGGCAGGCTCCCAGCAGCCGAGTTAGATAGATTGGTTGTAATTTAATAGTTAATTATTAGTATTCAATTATATATAGTATTGTAGTATGTTGTAATGAATTCTAATTGAGGTGGGTCAAAACATTGAAGTAGAATATTGATATTTTTCTTTTAATCATTCTGGTGTGGATTTTGTTTGGCAATTTTGAAATGTGCAGCTGAAGGAAACTATGTCACGAAAACATAAATATACGTTTATTTAACTATGATATTACGTGACAATGTATGCAAATTGATATTGGAATGTGGATAATACCATGACACAACATTCCACAAAATATTCTTTTCTGTAACAACCTGACAAAGGAATCTTGTTGATTAACACACATTAATCACTCGAAAGCGATAGAGATCTACCCCTTCATTTGTGAAGAATTGCTACATGTTTGATTTAAAATGTTTGTTGGGCTGCCCGAGTTCCAGAGACGGAAAAAGAAGCGACCTGCTCAGCACGAACGTGGCAGAGACATCTCCGCGTCGCGTCGCGCCGGTTCCGTGGCCGAGACGCACAGTGGCCGCAACGCGGTTCAGCGCGGAGAAACACAATCGCCTAATTAAAGCCGAATAATATTTCTGTCTACTTGACAGATAGGGTGGGGGTACAGCGACGTTGCCACTTACTCGGGCGACAGACGTTCGTATGTTCATTCTTCTATCAGATCATAACAGTAGCAAGAAATAAAACGCAATAAGAGCACACAACCATTATTTCCACCATGCACAGAATCCCTTTGGATTGGTTGGTTGGTTGGTTTTTTCGTGTTTCCGGGCGCGTCAACTGCTTTGGTCATTAGCCCCGTAAGTGTAGTGCATGCTTGTTCTGGGAGATGGCGGTGATCTTCCCCCGCTGGATGGCGAGATCCGGCGCCGACCTACCGTCGGCTAGTGGGGTTTCCCCTAACCAGGACTCTCCCACCAGCGGGGCACCGCCCCAGCGGGACAAGCTCTAAGCTCACGACCGGTACCCCGGAATATGTAGTAGTATAGTGCATGTTAGTGTAAGTGTGTGTGTAAGGGGAGAGGATAGGACAAGGAAGAGGAAGGAAAGATCGCGCGCGGTCCGTGGCCCGTTTGGTAGGGTACTGCTCCGGCATTCGCCTGGTGTTGATCGGAGAAACCACGGAAAACTACCGATCAGAGCAGCCGGCCGCTAGAATTCTCCAGACAGCGACTGAATTCGACCTAGCTGAAAAGCTAGTGGCGAAAATCCTGCCGCCGTCAGGACTCGAACTTTCGACATCCCGGTCACGTTGGCGCTGCAGTGACATCAGTTGATGCCCTGAGCTACCGCTACCGGTGAGTCTCTTTGGATATTTATGTATTTATTCTTGTGTGTAGAATCAAATTAGAAGTTCAGTCTGGTTGACAACGTTCGGGTTATTAAATACATTTTAGAAAAGTTAATTACTCTGACGTGAACAACGTAGTAGGGCAGTATTAAATTAAATAATTAAACAAAACTGAAAACAAACGAATTATAAATTTTGTGATTCCACCTTATTAAAAATCGGTCACCTGGATTTCTTTCCCTCCTCGTTTGTTTTCATGTCACGAAATATGGAAAATATATTTGTTTGGAATAAATCACGTCACGAATGCTGTAATAAATCTGAATTACAATCACGTAACAATGCTGTGTAAATGCTTGGTAAAAATGAATGAAATTTTTCTGTCAATGATATTTTTCTAATTATACTAGGCTTGTAACGTTGAACTCCTTTTTTCGAGAACTAGAACTAGCTTTCAATACTGGGGATGGTGTTCTACGTTTGTCTTATAACAAGAATAAGGGGAAAAAAATACTTTTTGCAATTGCCAAATGCTCACGAGTCTCTCAAGAGACCTTCTCATATTTGTGAGATTTGTAGTGATTCCGGTTGATGCAAAAACGTAATTGCTACCGTGTACCGTGTAGTTATGGGCTCAGTAGAAATATTTTTATTTTCTAT
>BLKR01015638.1:0-59180 GCA_011170035.1 Teleogryllus occipitalis
CACTACTGTTTGTGGAAATTGCAACACCAAGAACGAATGGATCTAGGGAAATGATATTCAATGTACTGTGCACCCATGCCACAGGCACTACTTTATTTCATTTGCAGTACCATCAAATACATGGATACATGCCAAGTCAGTAAGTTGTGAAGCCACCACGCGCATCCACAAGAGCCTGTACACGGCGCGGCATTGAGCTAATAAGAGTCTGTATCGCTTCTTGTGGCAGGTCCTGCCATGCTCTTTCAAGCCGCGTCCAGAGTTCGGCGGTGGAAGCTGGCGGAGGTGCCTGGCGGACCAGCCTCTGGGAAAGCATGCTCCACACATGTTCAATTGGCGACATGTCAGGTGAACGAGCCGGCCACGGAAGGAACTGTATCTGGTGTTCATTGAACACACGTTGCACGATGCGAGCGATATGGGGTCGCGCATTGTCTTGCTGGAATATCGCTCCAAGCGAGCGTTGTACGAAGGGCACGACCTCCGCCCTCACGACTTCCTCGATGTACCGGTGGGCGTTGAGATTTCCCTCAATGCGGAGTAGGCGGGTCCGTGAGTGGTAGCCAATGGCACCCCATACCATTACACCGGGTGTTGGGCCGGTATGACGCTGGCGAATGCATCCCTCCAGATTGCGTTCACCGCGATGTCGTCGAACACGTATACGACCGTCGTTATTGGACAAATTGAAGCGGGACTCGTCGGAAAAGATGACTTGCTGCCACTCAGCCCGCCAACGTCGATGTTCGACGCCCCACAGATGTCGGAGGCGTCTGTTGTCGAGAGTCAGTGGAAGGCGCAACAAGGGGCGGCGGGCAATCAAGCCCCTTTGCACAAGACGGCGCCGAACACTGCTGGCGGACATTCTGTGACTTGTCACTGTATTCCACTGCTGCGCTAACGTGGTGGATGTCGCTGTGCGATCGGTGATGGCCATACGGTAGAGGTGTCGATCTTCCCTCGCCGTAGTGTGATAGCGAGGCCCTGTCCCACGCTGGCGGTGGGTACGACCTTCCGCAGACCACTGACGCCATGTTCGCATGATGGTACTGGCGGCTCGTCCCAGACGTGTGGCAATCTGGCGGTAGGACAACCCAGCTTCTCGCATCCCAACGACCCTGCCCCGGTCGAAGTCCGTCAAGTGTTCGTACTGCACTCGCTGTCGGCGACGAGGCATGGTGTGACTTACAGACAACTTGTGCGAGCCAAGGGTCGACCTGTCACTGTTTGTAGCCTCTCCAAGGCGCCTCTATTTATACCCGAACATGGTGCGATAAGCCGTCCCTACGTCGCAACCACGTGACTGGCGGCGTTGTAAATGTAATCACCTGGTCATCTCAATGTCACAAACTTATCCACGAAATGCGATGCGTTCAATGCCGCTCCTTCGCGGTGTTGCAATTTCCACAAACAGTAGTGTATGTCAAATGTGAATGATAATGTACATCGTTCAATTTCCTTTAATAAGCTGCGTAACCCTTGACTGTGCCAAGAAAATCTTCTTCTTCGAATATTCCCGATTTACCTCAATTCAACTATCCAATGCAGACTGTTTTTTAGTTAATATAGGGTCGCGATGCTTATTTTCTTGGAGACAAATCTAAAATGTGTTTAATAGAAAAAGAACATTTCAAATTTTCAAATGTAGTGTTCTTTATTTTATGTAGGAATAAAATCTATTTAAAATGCATGCTGCTAAAAAAATAACATCATGCGTTTTTGTATGCTGTAATTTTGGAGAAATTTAATAAATATTTCATTCCTCAAATGAATGAATGGAATAATTAAATCTGCTTATAGTACAAAAAGTGGTACTAAATGAAAAGAAAGTGGTAAAAAATGAAATATTCTGTGAATGAAAATCCTGAAATATTCTAAAACTCATTTTGTGTCCTTTTCTAATGATATCAATAACAACATACCGAGACTACACCCAAAAAAACAAACAAAATACCAGAATTCTGTATTAAGAAGAGCAACTATCGAATTACAACCTAGGTTTCATTTCAATTGAGTCAGTCAACAAGTTTGATATCGAAGAATAATTAAAGACGAAAAATAATTAAAGAATTATTAATATGGGGTGTAATAGAAAATTATGAACGTGAATCACGTGAAAGCTTGGAGTAGAAGTTTGAGGAAAAAAGATATTTTAAAACTGTAACACAAAATTTACTAAGTAGGAATGAATGGATCTAAATGATGAAAAAACGGAAGAATTCAAATTTCCGAATTGAAAATGAGAAAATTTAAATCCTTTCTTCTTAATTATTCGTTAGTATGAGTAAAGTTTCAAAACTGACGAGACAAAATGAAGCTCCCTTGTTAATAATGAAACAACACAACATTTACAAAATTTGAAGATTTTCTTTATTATAAACTTTCTCTATTAGATTTCCGAGATAAAAATTCTTCTTCACAATACTTTAATCCGGAAAGGTGTGGATAGTAACAATATACAACGCAGGCTTATTTTAATAAGACACCTAGGTTTCAAAAGATTGGCAACCGTCGCATAAAGTCAAGATTGCTGCCTATCGAAATAAATTTGGGGAAGACTACCTTGTGTTACGGTATTTTGTAAATGCATTAACTTTCAAAATTATTCCAACAACTCATCCCGTAACCCGGAACTCACTTCAACTACTGAAATGCGTGCCACGAACGCTGCAGAATTGTATCGCCAGAGTTCGTTCCGATAACACCAAATTCTGCCGTGATTTTATAGCCATCCGGGCAGTTTTTAGTTTTTTAGTGCCCACTGAGAGTTCTATTCCACAATAATTTCAGCCAGCATTTCTTTAAGTCATAAATAACAATAGTCAAAACATTCAGTTTTGAATCTTGCTAGAGTTGCTCAAACTTTACGATACAATCGCGGCGATGCAGGAAATTAATTTATAATTAGTTTAGTAGGTATTTTCCTTCAGTCAAAATTATTAATGTGGAGAAATAATGGACAAGTTAATAATCTGCAAAACGATCATTGTCTGGACCACGGTCTGCAGGCCGAAATTTAAGTAAGGGTGGACGCATATCTACATATATTAAATTCGAAGTGATTGATATACTGTCGTCCGGTGGATACTCTGAACAGATTAAATCTACGTTCAATCTCCAGGACGTTTGAGGCTAAAGTTTTAATCCATGGATTTGAATCTTTGATGCGTGACAACAGAATGTATCAACAAAAAACACCTTGCACACAATAGTGCACAAATTAGTTAGGAAGCTGCAAACAGCAAAAGGATGCCAACGTGGATATCAGAACCGTTGCTTCGATCATATAAACATATAAGGCTGGGTTTTATTTCGAGAACAAAAATGGAAAGATCTGAAGTCGACATCACATATTCACAATAATCGTTTTTGCTAATACTTAATAATTATTTGGAATAATTCAATACATACCTTGCAAACATAGTAAATAACTGTTGAATATCAAATAAAAAATTATTTTTAAATTGTTCATATACTCAAAATTCTTTGACAAACAAAATGAAGTCGTCTGGACCCTATAACAAAAGATACCCGCCCCTACTTCTGCGGCACTAAAGAAGATTTTCAGACGACCCCTCAGGGCAAGGGGTACCAAACCTTAGTTGACTGATTTGGCTGAATGTGGCAGAAGTGCACGGTGAGCGAACGAGGTTCAAGAGCAATTTCTGAAGAAAAATCGCATTTTAAAATATTTTGAAGCTATATATCGTATTAGAATAGATTATATTAGAAGTTCTGTATAGATAGAACAGAAATATTAGAAGTTCTTTAAGACATTAAAGATATAATAACATCGTTTTAATCCATTCTGGAGGTAATGTGACAAATTCGTAAGAAAGAAAAAAATCTAAGTTAAGGACCTCTATTTTTTCTTTGTAGCTCTCATGCAAATTTTATACCAACAAGCTTTATAAAATCAGAATACATGATCTGAACGAATTATTATTATCAAAACCAGACTTAGTGTAATTCTAAAAGAAGATAATTCTTTCCTGGTTACAGAAAATCTTCAAAATTTAATGAAATATCTTCATATACTACATCATTTTCGTTGGTAGAAAAAAAAAGATATAAATGATCTAACGGAAAAGTTAATGAATTTTATGTGAAAAAAATCATACTATATTACAAACTATCACAAAGAAACGAATACAAAACACATTACGTAAATTATTTAATTTAATCTTTTCTCATTTTTCAAAACCAGTAACCGCACGTTCAGCATCGTGAGTAGAAATTGTGAAAAACGAGAGCGCTGCATCTGAACTGTCTGGGTCGTAATTGTATTGCCTCTGAACGGGCGAAACCGTCGACCACAATCACCGTCGAACAGATTTTCGTTGAAAGAACGTTCGATCCGCGTTCCGAATTCCAACTCTTTGTTCCGCCGCTCAGCGCGTGCACGTTCAATTGCGCGCCTGTTTTCCGGCGCGCTGATCGGCTGAGCGAGTGATTGGGGGGGGGAGGAAGGCTGCCATTGCTCGCTTACCCCCTCCCTACGACCCCTCCCCCTCGCGACCTATTATTGGGCTTTCAGCGTCATTCGATGAATCCTACATCTGGAATTTAAATGGACGGTGAATTCCTCCACTGTCCTATGGAATAAAGGAAAGGGTTATGGTAGGTGTTAACGATAATGATGATAATGCAACAGATAATTCGTTTAGGTATATAAACAAGATAACTGAAAATAAATGAGGACATACAAAATTTGAAGCAAAAAAAAACATTCTGAATAAAGAAAAATTGTGTGTAGCTGCGGTCCGTCTCGTGTGTCTGAAGTCAAATGTTTGTACGACCTCTTGGATTAAAATATATATTTTTAGAAAGAGTTGTAAAATAGTTGCTTTGGATTGTACCGGTCTGCGAAGCTAGCTACAGGGATATTCTGGCCTCATCCAGCTGCTAGTTCTTATTTTGGAACCACTTTTTCACCGGTGACATCCTCAATATTCGTTGCCGTTTGATTAAGATTATATGTTCACGTTTGTTCCTTCAACTCTTTCGATTTTGGCCCTTGAGAGCTCCCTCCCACATCGATACATCTCTTTGAATATATAAAATTTTAATTTGTTTATCGTCAAAACTGTTAAAAGCTATGTGACGCACTATGGGGAGAAGTGTCCATGGTTTCTTAGGGCTCTGAGGTCTGTTTTAACTCATCTACATAGTAAGTTGAAATAATGAGATAAAAAGTATTTGCAAAGGAAAATCAGCTACAGATTTTGGTTAATATCATGCCCTTCGTGACGGAATGGACTTACTGTCGCGAGAACATGGGGGACCATTATATTTGAATAACTACATTCCCCTCAACGTCCAGGAAAACGTACATAAAGAATGAAGCTACATTTATGTCCACAAGCAAAACAATTATTTTAGGATTCTCATAAAGAATCAGGGAATCTGGACAACAATCGTAATCGAAATGGTGGTCTTTGACACACATGCAGAGGTACAGTACATGTTACAGGCATATTTTCTTTTAGACATATTCTAAATGGTAACTAATTCTTTAAATATCATTACCAAAATCGTATTTTTTCTCTTTGCTGCACAGTACAGAATCTAATCGTATAGAAATAGTTGAGGCTTCTACAGACCGATGCGTAAGAAGCGGGTGTGGCGCGAATAGTTCCGTGCTAGACGCGGCAACGGAATTCGTGTCCGTTCCACCGGAGCGTCAGCGTTTGGTGACAGTTTTCATCCAATAAAGATGAGGCGCTCGCTTCTATTCATGCTGAGAATAGAAATGTCAAATGTCATAGTACGTTTTGTGATCAAATGCGGTATGGTACTTCTTACTTTCTTGTATACGTGCGTATATACGGAGTAATATACATAGTATAGAGAAAGTTATGTAACGCTGCGTGAAAAAATGGCCAATTTTCGACAGAAAAAAGTCATTGTCGGGCCGTGAAAACAAGAAAGTGGATGAATTCAGTTGCTAAATTAAGAGAAAACAAATCCTCTAACACATTGCGCAGTCAGAATCCCAGTTTTGTGGATCCTTCATGCCGAAAAACCAATTGGAAGCAAAACGTCCGACCGTCCGTCCGTGAACACTGCCAGTGCCGAAACCATGCGTAGGATTTTTTCCAAATTGAACTAACCCCTGTCTATCTCGCTCTAGTTGAAGCTTTGAGATTTTGAAAAACATTCTTTAAAATTTGGGGGTAATTTGCATGAAGCTTCCCGGATATTTGGTTTTCTCCAAAACGGTTCAAATTTTTTTCTTCAAATTTCTTGTAAGAATAGGGTTAAATACACTTATAAAAGTCATATAGGTCAGATTTTCGCGGTTCACTGTATTTTCAAATATTGCAAAAGTTTGCATTTTTTTGGCGTCATCCTACATCTACCAAATTGAAGACCGATAATTTTCCTTCAAATGAAATTTGTTGTCCGTAAATATTTCTTTCATAAAGATCATTGAAATATTTCGAAAATTTTAGTAGTTTTCGTGCAATAGTGCGTGCAATATTTACAATTTTAAAAAAATCACAAAAACAAGATTTTCTCAATAAACGATTCCAATTTTTTTTTAAATTTGGGGTAGGTATAGTACCAAACAAACCCTATAGGATGAAATAAACATCATATTGCTCTATTCTTTTGTTCTTTAAAGAATTACAAAAAATGATTTTCTTCTCTCACGTCGCTAATTTTGCATTAAAGGCGATTTCTTCACGTTATTGCAATTACGAGTACATGTGTTTTAAATAATGTCACACAAGGTTTCTCGAAAACTCAACAGTTTTCTGTTAACATGAGCTCAAAAATCCGCATTTTCAGAAACGTTCAAACGCCATTTTCTCAAAGAAGGGTCCAAATTTTTTCTTCCAACTTCTGCAAGGGATAGTGGTAATAACACTGTTTAATATGACGTCAAGTTTATTTTTGTGTACTCTTTTATTTTTTTAAAAATTACACAAATGTAATTTCTTTAAAAAATCTCTTGCGCCGTTAATACACATTTTTCACATCGTATACATTATTGCATTTGTGAGAAAACGTTCTTCAAATGACTTCAAATGATTTTTTTCAAAAACAATAGATATCTGTGAAAAAGAGCTTCAAATTCCGCATTTACAGTAATATTTAACGCTATTTTCTCAAAAACAGCTCCAAATATTTCAATGAAAATTGCTATTTAAGACAAGGTTTTAGCCTTGTTTAATATTCTTAAGTTAATATTTGGATTCTACTACTAGGAATCCGAAAAGTTGAGAAAATTTCATAATAATGTAATTTTGGTGGCGATAGATAGCAGCGGGCAAGAATAAGGGGCAAGACTGTACAGTACCAGTCCACAAAAGTGAAATTAGAAAAATTTGCTACGAGAAAGTCAGTGCCATTTTGTAGCACCTCTAGCTTTCCTTCATTTACGATTTTCCCTCAATTTGTTAATATCTCTTTAGAAAACGAAGAAAAGGTTTCCATGGTTTTGACCTAGAAAGGAAAACGTACGGAGAATATCACTACCTGATGGCAAAAAGATGTGAATAATAGTTTATGCTATTAGTTTATAATGTTAAGCTTTATTGCAAGAGTACATATTTGAAAACGAACGACGTTACGAGCGAGTTTTCAAATTTGTACGAATGCAATAAATCAATATTACAAACGACTTGCATACGCTATTATTTTTTGTATAACAGTATTACAATTTTTAAGAGAATTAAACTTAATTTTGTGAAAACTTTCTTGTGACATTTCGGGTATTTAACATCTGAGCGAGAAAACTGTGGTCGGCAGTTCCGTTTACCTCTATTTACCCCCGATTCTCTTGCTGCGATAACGGAATCTTTCGTGCCGCTTGATAACGGAATCTTTCGTGCCGTAAAACCTAAAACGTCATCATTTGGGGGTCGAAAACGTCAACACGAGCGGACTTCCACGAAACTCGAGCTGTGCCGGAAGAAACGCGTCTGACTACGTTATAAATTTCGCCGTCGATTAAACGCTGCCAATCCGTTGCCGTGACGCTCGCCTGCCGCGCAGGTCTAAACGTGCTCATAAGGCAACACATGACGCAACTTCCGTTGCGGCCAATCCGCGTAAGGTGCGGGTCTTCCGCGTCGGTCTGCGGGAGCCTTAAAAGCGGTTAGGCACTATCTAACTGCTCTCCCAAACTTCTGCGCGTGGGGAGCTGGAGCGGCCACCAAGCGCGTCCGAGCAGCCTCTGTGGGAGGCGGCACTCAGGCAGTTTCATTGTTGACATTCGATTGATTGATTGATTTTTTTTCGGGTTTCCGGGCACGTCAACTGCTTCGGTCATTAGTCCCCTTAGTGTAGTGCATGTTTTTTTTCTCGGGAGATGGCGGTGACCTTCCCCCGCCGGATGGCGAGATCCGGCGCCGACCTACCGTCGGCTAGTGGGGTTTCCCCCTAACCAGGACTCTCCCACCAACAGGGCACCGCCCCAGTCGGGACAAGCTCTAAGCTCCCGACCGGTCTCCCGGAATATGTGGTAGTGTAGTGCTTGTTAGTGTACGTGTGTGTAAGGGGAGAGGATAGGACACGGAAGATCGCGCACGGTGTGTGGCCCGTTTGGTAGGGTACTGCTTCGGCATTCGCCTGGTGTTGATCGGAGAAACCACGGAAAACTACCGATCAGAGCAGCCGGCCGCTAGAATTCTCCTCCAGACAGCAACTGAATTCGACCTAGCTGGAAAGCTAGTGTCGAAAATCCTGCCGCCGTCAGAACTCGAACCTAGGACCTCCCGGTTAGAGACGCTGCAGTGACATCAGTTGATGCACTGAGCTACCGCTACCGGCTTGACATTCGAGTGCAACTGTTTGAGTGAAGCGCAAAGAAGAGGGAACGTCAGCGGTCGGGCGGCGGGGAATCAAAGGAGCGCAGGGGCGATGAGTTCACAGAGGGGAGACTCAGGACGTGCTGCATGTGGAGGCGGAAATTGATTTTCTAAATTATTTTGAAAATTTTCGGGTTTTTTACTTGTAAATTAGAGCTTGTCCCGACTGGGCCAGTGCTCCGCTGGAGGGAGGTACCTGGTTAGGAAAACCCCAGCAATTCGACGTGTAGGTCGGCGTCGGATCTTCTCAAGATCACCACCTCCGGTGATAAAGGCATTCCCTACATTTACAGAACCAATGACCATATCAGTTGACTCATCCATAAACACGAAACAATGAAACATTCGATAAAAGCGTGAGGGCGTTTGGTCCCCGAGATATATGGATCTGCTCCCCGAAACATCTGCGCGTGGGAAGTGGGAGCGGCTACCAAGCGCGTCGGAGCACCCTCTGTGGGAGGCAGCTCTTCCAGGAACTGCGCCAATTGCACTCATAAACTTGTAGTGTGAACGCGACAATTTTCATTGTTGGCTTTCGAGTGCAACTGTTTGAATGAGAAGCACTCTCCGCGCAGAGAAGCGGGCATGTCAGCGGCCGGGCGGCGGGAAATCAAAGGAGCGCTCGACAGAAAGCCATGACAGGGGAGGGGAGACACAGGGCGTGCGGCGAGTAGCCCCGTGGAGGCGAGAGTTAATTTTATAAATTATTTTGAATACTGTCTGTCTTTATTTGTAAATTGGGAATCATTCAAGTACACTTCTTTGTTTTTAGAAAGACCAGATTTTAAATAAATTATTTATTTAATTTATTTAATTAAACCGCTAATAGGCCTTGAATTCTATTAATATTTTATGTCTCATCGTATTTTACTCTCGTGATAACCCAACTACTCTTATTTCAAAAGAAGGCAAACACAAACCGTCCGTGAAGTCATTCTCGTGGTGAAGGGAGATCATCAAAGCAGAAGTATTTTCCTATGCCTCCACTCACTAATGAGTGCGCCCTGTATCATCATCATCATCACCATCTTGTTACCGTTATAGACCGGGAGAGGTGGCTGAGGGCATCGGAAGTTAGCCCTGAGTTAGGTCGAGTTGTGAGTTAGGTCGAATTCCGTCGAATTCTAGCGGTCGGCACCTCTGATCGATAGATTTCCGTGGTTTCCGATCAGTACTAGGCGAATGCCGGATAAGTACCCAACCAAACGGGCCACGAACTGCGCGCGATATTTCCTTGCCATTCCCTGTCCTATACTATCCCGTAGCCCCACTTGCTTACATGCTCTACACTACCATACATGCCGGGAGCCCGGTCGGGAGCTTGGAGCTTGTCTCTGCTGAGGCAGTGCATTGCTGGTGGGAGATACCTGGTTGAAGAAAACACTGCTTGTCGATGGTAGGTCGGTGCCGGATCCCGCCATCCACCGGGGGAAGATAATCGCAACTTTCCGGAAAAAAAAGAAACAAAAAAGAAACAACATACTATACGCTAACGATACTAATGATCTTAGCAGATTACGTGCTCGGATCAATCAATAATTAACCGTTGTTCTACAGAAGTAGCAAAACTATCAGATTTATTGTCACCGGGATGAAATTGTAATAATGTTGCAGGCACTAGTGAGTACGAAGCAGAAGTAACAACTGAATTTTACCAACAGAAGTTGGTAATTCCTAAGTTTCTGTCTGGAGAATGTGATTTTTAAAGTAATTGTTTGGGAGACTAATTAGTAGATGACATTTTCTTTCATGGTTACAGTGTGTGGCTTTAGCACAGATGTGGTTGTAGAAATGTCACTTGCGGGCATTTGAAGGATAATTAACAGTTTAAACATTGAAATTCAACAATTCATAATGCGAAATAATTAGTTCCAGGAACTCTCGCGAGATTCGAAAGCCGCAAATATTCTCGCAATTTCATTCCCAACTGTCGGACTGGTACAACACCAGTTGCAACTTACCCATCTGGGTCGACAGCAATTGCGTAAGTAGTTGCTGTCGAATCTTCCACAAGAGACCTTAAACAACGAAATACGCACCACGCGTAATTTTTCTTCCCCATGTTCACCCTGTGTTGCCACTCCCAACTTTCAGACGGGGCAATTGGCTGGTCCCCATCCTCCAAGATTTAGAAACATTGCGGCAATATTGCGAGAACGCGGATGTCATACCAAGGCACACGAATTGGGCTGAAGGCAAACAAGTAGGTACTAGGCCTGTAACTGGTGCGGATGTGTTTTGTCAGAGTCCAACTACTTCTTTCGTCGCGGCCCCTCTACCTCCCTTCCGCTCTTTCCACGAAGAGTTCTAATTCGGTTGCAACGCACGAGGTCCTGCGCCTGGCCAGTGGCTGCTTCGTCGCACGCTTTCGCCCACCCCCATCCTCTCCACCGCCCGCTCCTCCACCCCTCCCCCGCCCCTCCCCGCCCCACAGCTCCTTTCCTACTCTACCCCTCCTCTTCCCCACCCCTTCACCCCTTCCTCTCCCCTCCCCTGATCTTCTCTGCCTCTACTCCGCCCCTTCCACGCCCCTTCCCCGCCATTTCCCCACCCTTTTTCCGCTCATACCCCGCCCCTTCCTCTCCCCTCCCCACCCCTTCATCTTCCCTCCCTGCCCCTTCCCGGCCCCTCCCCGCCTCTTCCCCGCATCTTCCCTTCCATTTCCCCACCCCTTTCCCACTCATTTCCCGCCCCTCCCTCTCCCCTCCCCACCCCTTCCCCACCCCTCCCCGCACGTCCCCACCCCTCCCCGCACGTCCCCACCCCTTCGCGGCACCTCCCCCCCCTTTCCCACTCATTCCCCCCCCCCTTCCCCTCCCCCTCTCCCCCCCTCCCCGCCCCCTCCAGCGCTCCATCCCTGCCACTCCCACTCCCCTCCTCCCTCCCCCTCGCTCTCCCTCCCTTTCCCTTTTGCCTCCGCGCTCACCACGAACGCCGCTGCTCACCAGAAGAACTTCGTCTTCGCGGAAGCAGCGGGTTAGTTAACAGAGTTAGAAACTTGAAGGTTTCGTTCTTCAAACTAAAGAACGCGGACGGGACTTCTGCCGCGTGAGATTCGGCGACTCAAATAAAAGAGACGTGAAAGACAATTGTAATTTTAAATAAGTTGACAAACTGGAATGATCTAGAGTTGTTTGCAGATAGCGGTCGCCAGTATTCGATGAATAACTTTTCAAGACGTTCGCGAGCGGAATTGTATCTTGGTCGGCTGCCGTTCTTGAAAATAATTCTCTTTCTGCGGGTATCTAGAAACTTGCAATCCGTTGAGATCGTTTTGCAAGTCTTTAACTTTCTAAAAATTATGTCTTAAAAGGAGTTTGTGATGTAGTTTCTCTGTTAGTGTGAAAATATTTCCAAATTACATTACTTATTCCAAGGTGCGTGCATGCATTCATGTTTCATGATAGATAATTTTTAAAAATACTATTTTTATCTATATCTATTGTCTAACTTGCATAAATACGAATAAGAATTTTAACTGTAAAAAAATTTCATCTGCTGACTGTGCTTCACCACTTGTTTCTGTGCTTCTCTGTTTGTCAATGTGACGCCGATTCTCAAGCCGTGCGTCAATTCTTGACGCCGATTCTCAAGCCGTGCAAGCTCTTGATCTACAGTGTAAACTGATCATAATTCACGTTTCTTTATTGATCTTCTTTAGCAAAAAATCTCTATGATTGTTAATGAGATATTTTTGGATAAATTCCTTATTATGATTTTAGATTAAATTATATATTCACAGTTTTTGAGGCTACGAATTTAAATTTCGATTCATAAACACATTATGCTCTTTTAATAATATTCTTCCGTTTCCGTTAAAATACGAGAGTTCCCTAAAAATAAAAACATAATAGAAAATTAGGCATATTAATTTCACACATATACTATATTTTTACATTTAATGTTATAGTAGCACATTTCAAAACATTGCATAAATGGAATGTTCTTTAAATATGAATTCCATATTTTCCAAAAACGGTTTGGAGAATCATATTTATTTATTTAAACAGGAGTGTATTACAGTGAGACTATATGGACGTTATTGCTATGGGAATAGTTTTCTTGAACATTACTTAAATGAGAACCTTAGACTAATTAATATGAAGTGAACTTGTATGTCCTAGTTTAATTTTTCTTGCGATATGAATTTTCAAGAGTATCAGGACTTGGACTGTTTGCAATACTTGAAGAAATTTAACTTCATTTATGAAACGATATTCGGGAGAGATGGTTAAAACATTTGGTTTAATTCTCTTTCAAAGTAATTAAGACATTTCTGGCCGTTACAGAAGTACGACTCTGTGCTTCTTTGTAACGCCAATACTTTTAGATACGCGAATGCCATCAGGAAACTTCTCGGACGAAGCTGTTTCAAATTAAAGACCTTTCAGGCACAATCGCCAGCTTTACATTGTGTTAGATTTTAATTAGTAGAAATATTGTCTTCACTTACCTGCAAATTACGTCCTTTACAAAAGAAATAGAGTTTTCTATACCGAAGACGTAATAGCAGAAGTGTTCGAAAATCATCTTGCTGTAGGGGGAGTGTAGACACTAAGGTACAGAAAAGAGTTAACACCCACAAGAGTTAAATACACGACTTCCAAAGGCTTGGCCGTCTAGTAGACGTGTGTCCTAGACACAGTAGCCAACGTTTCGGCCGACATACTGCGACCTTCCTCAGGGCGAAATACTCTGGGGATGGCTGCACAACGGTTTATATATATATATATATATATATATATATATATATATATATATATATATATGGTCCCTCCACCCGACTGTCGATTGCTCGAACGATCAGCCAAAGCATCGACCAATCAGGCAACAGTCACCCTGGGACCATCGGAGAGTCGGACGTCAAGGAGCAGCGAAAACCGCTCCCTCACGTGATCGGGTGGAGCGCTAAAATAAAGGAAACGTGGAGACGATGTTCTGAAGATTCCTACACAACCGTGTCAAATGACGCCCAGACAGATGACATAGGACTGAATGCAAGCAGTAAGTGTAAATTAACCTGTACGTTTGATGTTCGTAAGTTGCATCCTGGTATCGCGAATTCTCTCATGCAGGAGAGCGAAATACCATCTTTCGGAGATACGTGATGCCACCAGAAACTGAATCGGGTGAAGGAATTCCAGATAGGATGGGAGCACAGCCACAGTCCTGTATCTTTGAACGAAAGCGAGCTGGCTTTCGTTTCAGTTTTTATCCTAAGTTGCAGAACTCACGAGTGAGTTTCAATGTTTCCTCCCTCTTAAGCCAAAAACGTAGATTTCCGCGAGGGAGGTCAATAGATACTTGGCTGTCTGAAAGACGTCACGTCTTAGGCACAGTTGCACCAGTTTTGGTCGTCGTACTGCCCCCTTCCTCAGGGCAAAATGCGCGGAGGTGGACTGTGCACGGGTTAATAAAAATGAGGTTGCCCTCCATCTGGCTGCCGTTTGTTCGGAATATCGGATAAATAATATAAGTTTATAAAAAAAGGAGTTTCTTCTCCAGCAGGTTGTAGTTTGTTTTCCCGTTCGTCCAACCAAACGGCAGGTATTGTGTATAAATCCGTATACCGTGCACATTCGCGCATTTCCCCCTAGGATGGTCGCAGTATGACAGCCGAAACATTGAGACTGTGTTTAGGACGGGACTGCGGTCCCTTCTGGACAGCTAAATATCCACTGTCTCCAGTAGCTGAAGCCTACGCTTTCTTTCCATCTCTACCCACCTCCACAGGAAGGAAAGATTCAAACTCGCTCGCGAGTTTTCCATCTTGCGGGAAAACGGAAGCGAAAATTACATGTATTCACGCATTACTTTACCTTACGTGTTGAACTTATATTACCTGATATTACAGGTTTGTGGATAGCGGTGCTCTTGCGTTATGTTATTGCAATGAGGCTGGCTCCATACTCGTAGTTGGCCCTTTTGTTTCGCAAGCTCGCTCTGGTTGCTATATCGCGCGCTAAATGTAGCTCTGATTGCGTCTTGTATGGTGCATTGCGTTTTTTGTAGCGCATGGCAAATATGAAAAACTTAACATAGCATTGTTATCTGGATAACAAACAAACAAAAAAAAGTAGTATTAGACTTTACTGTGTTTACATTAAACGATGACGCGAATTTTTAAGCTTGATATTTGAGTTAAAGAAGACACAACATGTTGCCTAACTACCAAAGCAGTTCATGTTTCTTGATACTAAGTAACACAAGGTAATTAAAGTAGTTAAATCTGGATCACCGATCAAAATAAGCCCTGGTAGGTTGATCAAAAGGTACGATGTTCAGAAACTTATTAATGATATAATGTTTTCGTCCATTATATAAAAGGGAAGGTAAATTTTCCATCTATATATCTTATTCAGTTGATGCATAATCTAGAAAATTAAAAAGTAATTGGAATGAAACTATTATTTGAAAAGAGAGAGGTATATGATAGGTGTAAAATGTGTGTGTCTTCATATGAAACTGGCTACGTAGGGTGTGTGGAATGATTTTAGTATCAATGTTAAATGTTATACTTAACATACATGGCATGGTACATGAAGAAACTAATTTTCTTGATGTGCCTTGCCATTGGTGTTGAATGTATTAATTTTTGTCTTTAGTTTTCAGTTCATTTTTTCTTAGCTCTTTCATATCCCTTGTAAATTTATTTAAGATAATTTAAGATTTCGTAAGTCATATTCTACAGATTTCGACACGTATAATTCAGGTCGGCTATTTTTCAGAAAAATTGGAAAATGTCCTGTTAAGTACCCCCCAAAAATTAAAATAATTATATAGTACAAATAGATCTTATTCCTGACGTATGTACCAAGTTTCACCTCAAAAGCTGAAAACCTGACAATTTCTGACACTTTCTTCCAGACATCTCAATTTTCGGGTACAAAGCTCTCTTATCATGGAGAGTAAAAGCAGTAAGACATCTCTGAGACTATGTAAAAATTCACAACACATGCTGAGCAATTAATCACGTGAAATGTATCTTATTTGGAGTAAATAGACCAAAGTTATATGCATTTGACTTTGAATTAGTCATTACCAATTGTGCAGAAGCTAATGAACTGTGAATTTAGCTGTTTAGTGTTTTCAGTTCCGTTCGGAGTTTTGTCTAGATCTCCCGAGTAAGAGAAAGCATTTTATTATTGCGCAATACAATATTAGTTTCATTATTTATTCTTCGTCGGAATTGCTGGAAACAGAGACTCGTTCCTGGAGCAACATACATTATCGTATTTTTCTCTAACGTGAGAAAATATTTGTTTATGCCATAAGAGACAACCACACAAGCATTGTGAACAGAACGCCGTAAAAACACTGCATATTATGTCGTAATAATTCTGTTTGTTTATGAGGTTCAAGTGTACCAATGAAAACGTTAAGCAAAGTTAATAAGACTCACAATATGTTTTGCTTTCAGACGGCCTTTATTGCTCCTGTCTCCTAACATTCACTAACGATTTGTTTAGTGAAATAAGAAACGCAGAAATTCTGATTAAATATTTGCTTATTAAAGTCAATATAGCAATAACATGGTAATTTATTGAGAGGTCTACTCAATTAACAGTTATATTTGTGGTTCGTGTAGAAATATTGCGTTCGCTGATGTGTACTTTCTGAGCGACCTAGTAACGAACGATAATGAAGGTCAGCACATCTCGAGTAGGCAAAGGTGGTTCAGGGCATCAACTAATGTCACTGCAGTGCCTCTGACCGGAAGGTCCTAGATTCGAGTTCCTATGGCGGTAGGATTTTCGATTCTAGTTCCATAGATAGGTCGAATTCAGTCGCTGTCTGGAGGAGAATTCTAGCAGTCGCCTTCTCTGATCGGAAGTTTTCCGTGGTTTCTCCGATCAACACCATGCGAATGCCAGAGCAGTACCCTAATAAAAGGACCACGGACCGCGCGTGATCTTTCCTTCGTCTTCCGTATCCTATCCTCACCTCCTACGTACACATACTATACACTTACATGCACTACGCATTCGCATATGTCGGAAGGCCGATGGGAAGCTTAGAGCTTGTTCGGACCGGGGCGGTGCCCCGCTGGTGGGAGATACCAGGTTGAAGAAAACCCCAGTAGCCGACAGGTAGGTCGGCGCCAGATCTCACCATCCAGTAGAGGAAGATCGTCACTCCCGAGGAAATATGCCCTACACATACGGGACTAAAGACCTTAGCAGCCTGGATTTACGAATAAATAGAAAAGCAAGTAGTCATCACGGACAAATATAATTATAGGTAACTGACGATGGAAAACTTTCTCTAAATACTGACAAGTGTGTCTACATATAAAGAACTCTGAAAATAGTGCTATGCCACATTTTCGACAAAAATAAAATAATCTCACTATCATACTCTACATATCGACTGTTATTTTGGGTGAGTATTATGGTGCGGGTGTTGCAAATATCGCTACTCTACAAAAATATTTCTATTTTATTCCGTGACACGGAATGTCAGAGCCGGCTTGGATAGCCAAGGTCGCGAAGGCTGAAGGACCGTTGCTACCTCGGTTCGAAGAGTCGCGGGTTCGACTCCTACTTGGGCATTGATGTGTGGGAGTGTTTTGTTGTTGTTGTTGTTGTTGTTGTTTTGTTTTTGTTGTTCTTACGTGTTCCCTCTAGAGTTACCAATCACAGTGGTCTCTATACGACCTGGAAGTTAAAACCTTAAAACTTTAACCCTTAAAAAAACTGAAAAAAAAGGAATGTCAAATTCAAATCTATATTCTTCTTTATCCCAATCAACTCATTGGTCAATCTAACGCTTTGTATCCTCTGTCCCTCGCGATGGGAGACCTGTTCGACCGAGAACACTTATCGAACTCTTGCTTTTTGTTATCATTCTCCTATTCGGTGTTTATCTATAACTTTCTCGTGCTCGCCGCTTCCTCAACGGCTGTCAAAGTCACCAAAAACTTTTGGTATGTCTCTATTTCCTGTCCTTTCACTTTAAATAATAATAATAATAATAATAATAATAATAATAATAATAATAATAATAATAATAATAATAATAATAATAATAATAATGTTTTTATTAATGGCGGACACAAGGGCTTGATCTTCCGACCCACCATGTTTCTCACTTCCACTCTTACTTTACTGTCTTTCTTCCTCGCTTACCCTTTTGTATTCTCTACAGGTCTTCATTTTCCTTCACCGACTTGTTTGTTCTATCTTCCGCCGCACAATGCCGCGCCATCGCCGCCGTCTTCTCGAGGGCTGGCAATCCATCGCTCGGGCCGGCGCTCTCCGCCCGCTCGCCCTTGACCCCCTCTCCGGCGTCCGCCGCCTCCGCCCCGCCCCGCTCCGGTGGCTGTTGTTCGAGGCGTGAACCGCGGACAAGGGAAGATAAAGGGCGCAAGTCGCCGGGCGGCCACGCCTTGGAGGAGCAGGCCAATGCGGTCAGCCGTTGCCGGCGGGGGCCTGAAGGGTAGCGAGGATGCCGGCGGGCCCGGTAGGAAGACGGCGGGAAGAGTGCGGACAAGTGAGGTAAGTCGGCGAGTAAGTCGGCGATTGAGTCGGCGATTGAGTCGGCGATTGAGTCGGCGATTGAGTCGGCGAGGGCGGAGGCGAGGGCGGAGGCGAGGGCGGAGGCGAGGGCGGAGGCGAGGGCGGAGGCGAGGGCGGAGGCGAGGGCGGAGGCGAGGGCGGAGGCGCGGGCGGAGGCGAGGGCGGAGGCGAGGGCGGAGGCGAGGGCGGAGGCGAGGGCGGAGGCGAGGGCGGAGGCGAGGGCGGAGGCGAGGGCGGAGGCGAGGGCGGAGGCGAGGGCGGAGGCGAGGGCGGAGGCGAGGGCGGAGGCGAGGGCGGAGGCGAGCGCGGAGGCGAGGGCGGAGGCGAGGGCGGAGGCGAGGGCGGAGGCGAGGGCGGAGGCGAGGGCGGAGGCGAGGGCGGAGGCGAGGGCGGAGGCGAGGGCGGAGGCGAGGGCGGAGGCGCGGGCGGAGGCGAGGGCGGAGGCGAGGGCGGAGGCGAGGGCGGAGGCGAGGGCGGAGGCGAGGGCGGAGGCGAGGGCGGAGGCGAGGGCGGAGGCGAGGACTCCTTCGCTCGATAGCCGGAGTCGTTGGCCGCGTTGCGATGCTTCGAGTTCAATTCGCCGCCTGCTTCTCTGTTTACTGCGTACTTCTGTGGAAGGGTTCGTCCCTTCCGTCAGGGCATAATAAAACGCAAAGCTCGGAGAACTATTTTGTTTCGGAACGGAACATAACGAACCTTTCGTCGTTTCAGAGCTGCCCCGTCAAAGTTCAACTCTATTTTTTTTGGGTAGAAACTGAAGAAAATAAAATTGAATTGCATTAAAATGTAATTACAAAGCTATAAGTTAACTACATTCAGTGGTTTGTGTTTTGGTTGATCACTTTTAATGATCATTGTTATAAATGTTTTTCTTATTTTAATTGGAATTCTGTTAGCAAATTGTTAATTTGTTTTCACGATAGATATTTTATTGGTTTTTTAATGGGAAATTTTCCAAGTAATAAATATCATGTAAAATAATGATGTACGTAAGATTTTATGCATTTATTGAATTATTACGTTTGATTCGTCAACGTACTGCTTCTAGAGTTACTATAAAGTATTATATTATTAAAAAAACACGAATTTATTAATTATAAACTTCCATTAAAATTATTTTACAATTTATACTTTTTAAATGTCGGAAGGATTCATATTTCTACACGCTCTTAATATTAAATTTATGTGCAAGAATTTTCAGATTCATAACAGTTGCTATTTTTCATTATTTAATTAAATAAAAATTGTATTTTCAATAGATTGGAGAGGTCTGGATACGAAGGTCTGCAAATGTTTCCGAGCTACGAACTCAAATATTGTGGTAATCGGTAGTTAGCTACAAAAATACATCAAGTACAATATTAGTTTGAATATTAATTAATTGTAAAAATTAGTCATTTTCACAACGTCAGTGGCACTGCAAAGGAGAAAACGAGAAAATATGTGATTTTTACATTAACTGAACCACAAAAGTAAACTAAAATAAATAAATTAATGAGAATATTTGAAAAGTGGAGAAATAAGATTCCGTAACTTAATATTATGCATTAAACACATGATAGGAGTTTTCCGATTGAATTGGATGGAATGAGTCAGAAATTTCATATGTGTAATTACAAAATATGATATTTTATGTTATGTTACTGTTTTAGGATATTTGTTTGAATTGTCATCCGCATAGAATACCTTTAACAAAATAATCACGCTATACTATGGATAAATGTCATAAGTAAAGGGTACATTTTCTATGTGTAGGAACATGAGTTGTGCAAGTGTTTGATCAGGTGTCAATTTTATTAAAGAATCCAATGTAAACGACCTTTATAATTTGTATTACATTTTAATTCGTCTCCGAAGAAGGTGACCCAAGTCCAAAGCATGAAGAAAGCGAGATCTGTTGTAACAGAATATATTTATTGAATTTTTACAAGGTTACCTAAAATAACAATTGATGGTAAGAAAGAGTGAAATGAGATTTTATTCATGAATTTATAAAATATTTGACTGTGGAGTTCCATTAATTGTTAGCATTAAAACCTAATTCTGAAATCAGAAGAGGGGGATAGAAAGATGTTTTGATTTATACTTTTACAAAAAGTATTTTCGAAATTAAGATTTCTTTGTGCGCTGTAAATGGTCTCTTAAAATGATACAGGTTGCATCAACTTTTCATAAGGTTCAAAAGTTGTGAATTTCAAAATATTTAACTGTAGTAGAAAAACACTCTTAAAGGGAGTAATATAATTGGATAATGTAATGGAATATAGTGACAATCGGCTTGAAATAATGTATTATCTATGAAAATAAACCTTTTAGACCCACAGCGTGAAATTACCAAGAATTTAGCAGCACTTTACTAATGAAAACTTCATTAATGGTGATTTAAAATAACATAATGGCTATTCTTTGAAAAAAATATCTTTCATAATTATTAATTAAAGACGTGAACTCTATATATAATTGTGAAAATTGTATATATTGTGAACTATGTATTATAGCTGAAATTCTCATGGCTCAAAAACCTTGGTTGTAAATAAGGGTCACTTTTCCTCAACAGACTATACTCGAACACGTATAAAAAATCGTTACCCTTTTAACGCCTTCCTAAACATATTCTCTATTAATTGTTAATAATAGGTTCAGATTGTTGCTTTCTACCCCTTTCCGCAGTTAGAGTTACTTTTTTAGATTAGGAAATAAGAATAGTTGTAAGCCATTCAATACATATGAAGAAGTGTGTGTAAGTGAACTAGAGTCGACTCCGTTTATAGTGAACTTGTGGGGACCAACAGTTTTGGTTCACTATTCGGTGATGTCAAAATGAAATAGAACATCACCACAATGATTGATTTGATTAATATAGAGATACAGCAAAATTTATTGACAATACGAACTGAAAATTTCAATAACATTAATCATTAAAAATAATTATTTTCAATTATTTGTGTCGTTCATTTTTCATTAGAAATTTCTGTAGATCCTTCTCGAGAGTTCGTGCTCTCTTCATATTTGATTCTGCGTTGTTCTCTGTCTTTAAGTATCGTAATGCATTCTTGACACCTTTCAATGCCTCATTAACTGTTGGAGCAACGTCCCACTCTCGAAGGCCCTTCAACTCACTTAATAACATGCGAGGTCCAATTAATTTCCAGGACTTACTTCCTGGGTTCACTATAGCCGAGGTTCAGGTTCGCTATAACCGAATCTTCTTATGCTTTTTTGTAATGTGGAGTTATTTGTAATTTGTAATGTGTAAGTGAAACGGGACCAGTGACCTAAGTTCACTATAACCGAGGGTTCACTATATCGGAGTTCACTATAACCGGAGTCGACTATATGGACATCCGAATGAAAAATAAATATGTATTAATAAAGGGCGTCTTTTCCATCAGTGTATCTTGATGATTCTTTCGTTTGGTCTCTATGTCTGTTCTGTTCTTTTGTGATATACGACGACGGAGGATGTTTGAACGGGACGGTGGCTGAGGCCATGTAGCGTTGGTCTCTTGCGCGTCGTTAAGTTGTAAGGTTGCAGCGTCGAGTCCGACGCGCTTCAGGAGATCGGTTTCCGAGCTGCTGTGCCCGTTCTGTTATCTGCGCCGTTCGCGTTCACGTTGACCACGGACCCGAAAAAATGTTTGCTTCATGAAAATGTATGGCGGGGTAATGGGAATTTCTCACTGATGTACGCTCTAAAAGATACAGTAAATTCATGCTCTTGTTTGGTTTTCATTTCTGCGGTTACATCTGCAAAGTTTGCCAGTCCATTTCACCGCTCTTTACGTTATACGACCGTGTGATCGATTCGCGACCTATTTTAAGAAAATATGAGAGAAGTGTTCATAATTCCAAAGTCTACATTTATCTTTGGGCGAGACCTTAATGTGAGACTCTCTTATTTCGTATAATGCATCATATGAATCTTGAAGTGATAGGCACTAATGAGTCTTTAATTAAATAAATGGGCTAGCTAAAACGATCCTGCGAACATAATTGTTTTTGACTGTATGTTTTATGACTTTATATATGACTATGACTGTATGTATGACATTACTTGATTTTATAAGAAGTATTCTATATCATCTTCATATGTTTTCATAATAAAGCAAAACGTTCGTCACGATACAAAGTGAACCCTTCTGATTCGTCACCAACGAGACCTCTTTTCAATTATAATTCAAGCTCGCTTAATATTTATGAGAGGAACGTAAAGTTTCGATAGTCTATATTTATCTGCAGGTGAGACCTTAGTGTTTTGCTCAATTTTTATCAATGAATATTATTGATTTCTTTAATGAAATAGACGGGGTAACTAAAACGATTATGTGAACAACATTTATTTCTTTGCCATCTAAATATGTATTCTACATTATTTTTATCAGTTAAAAAAGAAAATATAAATCATTGGATTATTTAGAGACATTACTAAAGCCTTTAACTGCATATGGCTTTCAAGTTTAATTTACAACTAGAGATATGCACCTTCGCAGAAATTACTAGGGATATCCGTATACCTACAAAACTTAATTACAATTTCTTATAGCACAGAACCTTCTCAGTATGGGTCAACAATGCGGAATCATTTCCGTACAAAATTTTTACGTGGTGCCTCAGAGGTCCTCGCTTTCTCATAATACAGTCAACATTTACGAAAGGATTGAAGGAATTGAATATTCAAGGAATATATAAATATTTTCGTAGATTTGTATTAAAAATGGAAACTAAAAATAATTTCGTACATATCCAGCTTTTTGGGTAGCAGCATTATATACGATCTTTTCTGTTGCAAGAAATCGTTCATAATCGGGCATTGTACAGCACAAATGATGACAAATTAGCATTTTACGGCACGAGTGATTGCGTCATTGCACAGACTATTGCAGCAAGCACAGCCAATCGCAGCAAGAAAGCACATTATTCAGCCTATCGCAGCAAGACAATCGTGGAATGATAAAGGTAAACAGAACAGCTGACCACTGTTTTTTCGCACATATGTCAAATACCCGAGACGTCACAAGAAAGTTGTTTTGCACAATTAAGTTTGATTCTCTTATACGTTTATAATGCTTTTACACAAAAAATAGCGTATGCAACTCGTTTATAATGTGTATTTATTGTATTCGTACAAATTTGAAAACTCGCTTCTAATGTCACTCGTTTTCAAAACATGTAATCTTGCAATAAAGTTTAACAATATAAACTAATTGCATAAGTTACTACAAAAATGTTTTCACTCAGAAAAATACACAACCTGCTTTCATTAGGGTTGAAACATTCCGTGGGTTGATCCAAAATCACTCATCACATATTTACGAGACTAAATGAAAATGTTTCTCGCACATCAAGAAAATCTTCCTAACAGGAAAAAGGAAACCTTCTAAATTATATCCATTGTTAAACCACAAATCTCCTTTACAAATAAAATCATCACTTTCCATTTATAAATGTATTATAAGAACTTCTATGCTGTACGCCTCCCCCACATGACCAGTGCTGCTAAATCCAATATTAAGAAACTGTAAACCATTCAAAGTAAAACTTTACGGATTATTTTAAAAGCCCCTTTATTTATCTCCAACGAAGAAATCTACAATGAATTAAATATCCCCTACCAGCAAGACTACCTTAAAATAAAAGGAATAGCATTGATTTACAAATTACCATTATCCACACACTTGCACTTAGGTACTACCACCAACACAAGCTTAACCAAATGCAAATTCCATAAAGACAATTTTCGGTCAAGTTAATGTAATTAAAAAAAAATTAAAAAATAATTTTCACAAACAGAATAAAATCACTGAATTATAACTTTCTTTTAACAGCTACGACATCAACTAGGAAGTGACTCATGTGGTTTCTTCATACAGAAAGAAAATATTTTATAGTGACAGTATTTTCATGTATTGTTAAATTGTACAACACCTCGGTAATGATTGTGGAACAAAAAAAATTCTTTCAAGACATTTCCTAATCAAGTAATCAATTGCATTATGCCGTGGACTCTCATCATTCTTCTCACAAGAGTTCTCGCTTCAATAACAGTCCGACACGTCTTAATATTTATGACATCGTTAACCCACCGAGCAAATAAAACCAGTTACCGGCAACAAAGATAATTTGCTGTCCATTCACCGCACCGCGCCGGAGGCTCTTTGGAGCGGCTGCGCATCCTCTTGTGGGGAGGGGGCGGGGCGGCGCCGCGCGCGCGACACAATCAAGAGCGAGAGGAGCGCTCGCGAAGCGGCGGGGGTGGCGGTTCAAAAGCGCCAATGCAGCCGTCGGGAATTAGGGAATTGTCTCCGCGGAAGCGCCGGCCGCCCACGCTCCGCGACCTCCCAAGGGAAATGCATCGTCACGTCTGTGTCGTCACGTCTGTGTCGTCACGTCTGTGTCGTCACGTCTGTGTCGTCACGTCTGTGTCGTCACGAAGCTCTGTTGTCACGAAGTTGTGTCCTCACGAAGCTGAGTCGTTACGAAGCTGTGTCGTCACGTAGCTGTGTCGTCACGTAGCTGTGTCGTCACGTAGCTGTGTCGTCACCTGTGTCGTCACGTCTGTGTCGTCACGTCTGTGTCGTCACGTCTGTGTCGTCACGTCTGTGTCGTCACGTCTGTGTCGTCACGTCTGTGTCGTCACGTCTGTGTCGTCACGAAGCTCTGTTGTCACGAAGTTGTGTCCTCACGAAGCTGAGTCGTTACGAAGCTGTGTCGTCACGTAGCTGTGTCGTCACGTAGCTGTGTCGTCACGTAGCTGTGTCGTCACGTAGCTGTGTCGTCACGTGCTGTGTCGTCACGTAGCTGTGTCGTCACGTAGCTGTGTCGTCACGAAGCTGTGTCGTTACGAAGCTGTCTTCTCGTTTAGCTCTCCATCGTTTTACCTCCTTCCACTTTGTTCCGTTCCGTCCCGCTTCGTTCCGTCCTGCTTCGGCCCGCCACGTCACGACTTGTCACACCTTGATCCGACTCGCCCAGCCTCGCCCTTTCCCCCCCCCGCCGTACCCCTCCTCCCTTCGACTCACTCCCTTGTATGACGACTTATTTCCTTCACATGGCTCGACCCCACTCCGCCCTACCCCATTCCACCCTAGTACATCCCATTTTACTCCATTTTGCCCTATTTATGGTCATTTCCAGCCACCTCATTTCACTCTACTCCATTCCGCTCTATTCTGCTCCATTCTGCCACCGGGTGAGGTTGCTCAGGGCATCTTCTGATCTGCCTTCACTGCAGTGACTCTGACCGAGAGATTCTAGGGCTCGAGTCCCGATGGAGAGATAGGTCAAATTCAGACGCTTTGTGGAAAAATTTTCTAGCAACTGTATGATTTATTAGGTAGTTGTCAGTGGTTTCTCGGCGAAATACCAGATGAATCTCGGAGCGGTACCCTAATAAAAGGCCCGCGCGCGATCTTTCCTTCCTCTACGTTGTCCTATTCTCACCTTTACTTCGCATAAATGCACTACCATGCACAACACTGCCACGTATGTCGGGATTAGATGTTGTCCTTGCTGGAGAGAGGCCCACTGGTAAGAAATACCTGTAAAGGGAAAAACCCGCAAGCCCACGTTTAGATAGGCGTCGGGTCTTCTCAATTAGCAGGGAACAAGATCTTCATTCACCGTAAAAAACATGCACTACACTTACGGGACTAATGAATGTAGTTGATGACGCGTTCGTAAAGACGAAATAATCCATCCATCCATCCATCCATTCTGCTCTATCGGTCAATACCGTGTAAAAGTGTTTTAGTGTACTTGAGTGTATTATAAGTTTACCGTGACTTTAAGTGAATGTGTGTGCATTGCCCAGTGTAAATAATGTAAATCGTGTTTGGCGACAGATGAAGTTAGAGCCCTTGCCACTCCTTCCCAACCTACCCGCCTCGCTTCGCCCTGACTCGGTCTGCCCCACCCCTCGATGTCTGCTCCCACCCCGACTCGACTCGACTCGAGCGCAGCGCCGCGCCGCGCCAACGGACGCAGCAGAAGCCGGCAAACACGCGGCGCCGATGAGCTCTCCGGCGGTAGATGAAAGGCAGCGGGTGCGCGCGCTGGGAACTCGGGTCTTGTTCTCGCGGAATTGTAAGGCCTGCGCGGGATGTTAATCGATTGTTCTGACTGTTGCGCTAATCGCTCGACCGTTTACAGCAGTATACGATTACTATGGGATCGAACTATGAATTTAACTCATTCTGAACATGTCTGTGTACTATATCTCATACCTGGACCGGTAACTCAGTGCATCAACTGATGTCATTACAGTGCCTCTGACCGGTAAGTCCTAGGTTCGAGTCCTGATGGCGGCAAGATTTCCGACACTAGCTTTTCAGCTAGGTCGAATTCAGTCGCTGTCTGAGGAGAATTCTAGGGGTCGGCTGCTCTGATCGATCGTTTTCCGTGGTTTCTCCGATCAACACCGGGCGAATACCGAAGCAGTACCCTAACAAACGGGCCACGGACCGCGCGCGATCCTTCCTTCGTCTTCCTTGTCATATCCTCTCCCATTAGACATACACACCCTTACACTAACATGCACGTGTAAGCACTACATATTCCGGAATATCGGTCGGAAATTTAGAGCTTGTCCCGAGTGGCGCGGTACCCCGCTGATGGGAGAGTCCTGTGTAGAGGGAAACCCCGCTAGCCGACGGTAGGTCAGCGCCGGGTCTCGCCATCCAGCGGGGGAAGATCACCACCATCTCCCGAGAAAAAACATGCACTTCACGTACGGGACTAATGACCTAAGCTGTTGACGCGCCCGGAATCAGTATATCGTATGAAACGTACAATGGTGAAGAGAGAGGACACGCAGGGCATACCCTCGATAAGGAAACAATTTTACAGTTCATTCAAAATAATTACTTTATCTAGATATTACCACAATTAAAGTAATTTTTCTATTATTAATATAATGGTGTATTTTGTACGCCCAACAAAAATGGTACATTTTTCATACTACTAAAATTGAAAAGAATTACCATATTAAAAAAATGTTTTTAATGTATTGAAATTGTCCCATTCTTGAAATACTTCCTGAATTCCACACTATGGAACCATTACATAGCACTAGTGCAATTTTCAGCAATTTTAACATTGAAATCATCCCGTGAAATCGTCTTATTAATCCATGTTTTAGAACTATATTCATATAATACAGAACGTTACGTAATAAGTGCACGTAAATTTTATGCAACAGGTGGTTTGCGCACGTGTTACGAATACTTTTTAACACGCGTGGTCAAAAGATATTACGCGCACGATTAGTAATGTTTGCAATTTTATTGACTAGAATGACAAATAGGAGCGTTACTACACATACTTTCTCGCATATTTATTTGTAATAGCTGCACAATAATACTGCTACATAGGTTGGATAAAAAGTAATTAAAATATTGCTGAAACTTAAAACCGGTGAGTCGGGGTACTGCCAGCTGTCGTGACCAATGGAAGGACTATTAAGGCCCATTCACAATGCAATCACAAACATAAGCATAACACATAGACATAGACATGAACACAAGCGAAGAGTTGGCGTATTCACAATGTCGAACATAAACACAGGCAAAGTAAGAGTTTCTATTGGCTATGAGACGCAGCACACGAATCGACACGAATAGTTCGCCTATCGACTTCGATACTCGATTTTGAGTTAACTAACTGTGATTGGCTCATTCCTTATGTCTGACATAAGCGTAAGCACAGAAGCTTGAAGCTTGCAAGCTCTTAAGTTAACGTCTTACGTGTTATGCTTATGCGAACGCATTGTGAATGAGTCCATTTGTAGACGTAGTCCTAACTTTTATGTTCACGCCATGCTTATGCTTATGTTAGCATTGTGAATGGGTCTTTAGACGATTGTGTGCAGCGAGCGGAAACAGTGCTCAGTCAGTCTACTGCAGTGTGTAAATCATTGAACTTCATAGCAATAGTGCCTAACGTCATGCTTACAAAGGTAGAGAGCAACGTTTGTGGCTCAAAATTAAAGTGGCACGAGGTCGGAGTAAGCAAGAATGTTTTCTGGACTGCGTGAAGCACGTGATGATGCAGAGTTGCCATCATCCATAGTCGCTCGATGGGTTAAAGCGTTCAGATCAGGCAGCATAACCCCCTTACAGGGCGACGCCTTGTGGCGAACTCTTGCGCCGCTGGCAAAGGGAGATTCTGGAACATCTACTTTACTCACCCGATATGAGTCCCTGTGGTTACGATATCTTCAGAAAAATGAAAGAACCACTGTGAAGAACCCGGTACAATACCAGAGAAGAAATTATTCATGTTATAAGGCGGTCAGCATCGGACATCAACAGAAATAGACGCGCAGATGGTATACGAGACCATCCTAATTTTTGGCAAAAGGTCATTAATAACGAAGGCGATTATATTGAAGGTATGTAGATGTAAATACTTCTTTCAGTAGAGCCATTTCAAAGAAAAATTCTCATTGCTTTTTAGCCAATTCTTGTACATGAATCTGCACAACTGTTTCCACCCAGCAAAACTTTGTTCTCCGCGCTAGGTATCAATACAGAAAATAAATCTGAACTATTTGTGATTTTCGGATTTTTAGCTTACTTTTTCTTGCTTATTCTATTATTAAAAGATATCTCACGTCAAATCAATTGCTATCGATCTGTCTGTCCGCATGTAGAAACCGATTTATCACAAAAGTTCTTAATCTAACAACATTAAATTTAAACTATTATAGACACTTTCTATGGGACCAACCTAGTTTTAGTTTTACCGAGATGAGTTTTTTTGTTGAACAGAGAAGAGAGAGGGAGAGATGGGGTGTTGTACGCGACAAAAACTTAAGAACTTGAGGAGAGATTGCTCCCAATTTTAGCACGATACATTTTAGGGGCAAAGAATGAAAAATTGCGTTGCGAGTCAAAACTGTTACCTCAAAATTGTTTCTAATATTCAGTTAAATTCAATCTCTAGCCCATCTGGTCCTCATTGTAGCCGTATGACGCGGGGCGTGGGCGAGGAGGTTCGGTCGGAGCGGGCAGAGCTGGGGGAATGTGAGGGGTGAACGAATGGGAAGGAGAGGTACGGGTGAAGCAAAATGAAAAGAGCACGAGGATCGGAAGAAGCAAAAGGAGAGAGACCGGGAGAGGTGGTTAAGTGCATCTGACAATGCAGTGACTCTGACCGAGAGGTCCTTGGTTTGAGTCCCGACGGCGGCAGGATTTTCGACACTAGCTTTTCAGCTACGTCGAATTCAGACGCTGTATGGAGGATAATTCTAGCGGCCGGCTGCTCTAATCGGTAGTTTTCCGTGGTTTCTGCCATCAACACCAGGCGAATGCCGAAGCTATACCCTAACAAACGGGCCACTGACAGCGCACGATCTTTCCTTCCTCTTCCTGGTCCTATCCTCACCTCTTACGCACACACTTACACTAACATATACTACAGTATACATATGCCGGGAGATCGGTCGGGGTCTTACAACTTGCCACAGATTAGGCGGTTCCCCGCTGGCGGGAGATACCTGGTAGGGGAGAACCCCGCTAGTCCGGTAGGTCGGCGCCGGATTTCGCCTTCCAGTCAGGGAAGATCATCGCCACCTCTCGATGAAAAAACATGCTCTAAACTTACGAGACTAATGTCCACAGTAGTTGACGTGCCCGGAATCCCCAACAATCAATCAATCAAAAGGAGAGAGAGAAGCGGGCGTGAAGCGAAAGACGGAAGAAACAGGAGGTGCGTGATGAGCGAGAGGAACTGGTAGAGCGGAAGGAGCTGGTTGGGCGGGATGGGAGGTATTTGCCGGACGGCGGTGGCATGCCGGATAGGGTGTGCGGGAGACAATAAGTAAGCGTGACAATAGAGCGAAATACGTTGTATGACCGGGCATAAGATGTTTGCAGGACAGGATGTTTGTAGGTACGGATTCAGGGCAGGGGTTCTTTACAAGAATTATCAATTTCATGTTTCATTTTCAAAATCTTCTGAAAAAGGCTCAAAAATGTTTGATTATTTTCTTCCTTCTGATACAAGAGAAGATGCTAGAAACAAGTGGTATTAAAACAGCACGTACTTTCTCGCCCGTATTCACACAAAATTACGGGAAAAGTACTCAAATTTTTGAAAAATTGTACATGACCTTATTTCAAAATCTATCTTTAAGGAACCGATTTTATTGGAGAGAAAATCTCTATATTTTATATTTTAGTTGTGGGAAGACGCCGAAAAAATTTTGAACTTTTGCAATTATCGAAAAATTTGGATTTTTAACGAAAATGAGACCTGCACCCTTTCCTTAAACGCTCATCAGACTATCCAACAAAAATAATTAAAAACGTAGCCATTTTTTTGAAAATTTGGAAAATGTTCCAGGGGCTTCATGTTAAATATCTCCCAAAATTAAAATATTTATTTCAAATTCAAGAGACCGCTAATCAGCCAGATAATTTGGGAAATACCTATTTTGGAGCAAATCGGCTGAGCGAATTTTTCGTTGAGTATTGATGTAACTTTTGTGCGAACTTTCAGTGAAGGTCATGAGTACAATGTGTTACGATTTACAACCATAACCTTAATATATTTATATAATTACTTTTATTCACTTTTTCGCCTTGCAATACATCAGGTTCAAGAATGTATCAATGTGGAATAGTTTAGCCGCACGTCATCAGAGGATGACGACTGACATTTACGAGTGGGTTCATCAATGCACAAAATTGAGTATCTGTAGGATGGAAGTGGACTGCTTGTCTATTTTACATTCAGTTGTCTAATACGTAATTTTGTTGTTGTTATTTAAGGTTGCATCAACATCTAGATCATTAGTGACCACTATTGGAGTTAACATGGTAACTGAGAAGATGAAATTATATGGTGATAATAAGGGATGAAAGGACGAACCCAAAATTCCCGCGATCCTGCAGTCTGAGGTCACTACGATACTACTGCCACAGCGATTTCAGCCACCGGATCAGCATCGAAATGTTCGTAAGAATGATTTTGACAGCTTTTCTTCACTATATTTATAAAAGTAACTTGGATATTGATTTTAATTTCGACTACGAGTTAATGCATAAAGTGTTCGAGAGAAATTAAATTATTGGAAAAAAGTAATTTTGCTCGTAGAATGCAGTAAAAAGGTATAATAATTGAACCAATTCTCCATGAATTGGTTCAATTGAAGTAAATTAGGCATGATTATTTCATATTTAAGAGTTGTACGAGCTAAAGTGAAACATATTATGAAGGATGTGCATGTTATTCTGAAATTGAGACAGATGGTTGAATTTTTGTAGGGAAGTGTTTTATTATAGAGGAGAGTGAAAGCGGACCTTTGGGTGGTGCACAAATTATTACTTAAATTGATGAGGGTACGTTCTGCAAGAAGTATAATTGAAGTAAATGAGTAATGGTAATTGGGTATTTGGAGGAACTGAGGTGTTTCAACGCTGTTCTCAATGTGTTAAAAACAGGTTATTTTGGGAAACAAACTTTTGTGAAGCCGGAATACACTGCTATCTCGTATTTCTGGAGATATTATAATTGTCTACGTGCTTAAAGGCACTTTTCCGTCAGCCACAATTTGTCAAAGGCCCTAAAACGCGTTCTCAAAATAAATGAAAAGCACTTTAATAATATTTAAATATCAATTATATCATCGTGACATTAAATATCAATTTCAAACGTTTCTTAATAAATACATGAGAAGAAATGAGAAAAATTGATACAATGATTACAATTGATTAAAAGTGTTGATACTATATATAATATTCCATAAAAAGAATAGACGTGAGTACGTGTATTTTATTTTTTTAGTTTAGAATTATTATTTTTGGTTTTATAGTAAGTGAAGTTTCGGAGCGGATACCCCCATAAGAAAAAATAAATATATTTTTGTGAATGAAGAAGACTGAGAATTTGGATGGGTGCGAGGCAGTGAGGGACGGGTCAGGGCGGAGGGGGGATTCAATAGAATAGATTGAAGTAGACTTCAATCTATACGGGAATACGTTTATAGAATTCCTCTTCCTGTTCAATAAATTATTATAATATCCGGGTAACGCGGGGTTCTTCAGCTACTTAAGTATAATTGAGAATTCATACATGTGTGTTTTAGAACATAGATTTTCGTCTCGTGTCACAGTGGCGTGTAATGTCATATATCTACAAACACAAAATATCCCGTATCCACAAACAACGTTAATTTGGTTTCTGAGTAAACTGAAAGTAATCAAGTAATCTTCACCATATTTTTATAATTTAATTATATAATTTTTAACATAATTTTTATTTCCACACTCCTTTTTTTTCTAAACTCAGTGTAATTTTCAGAATCATAAATAGCATATGTCGAATACATCCTCTCAATTTGAGCATTCCCATCATAATGTACAGGGACAGCAGTTCCATGTGTTCACGAACGGTTTCGTCTCTATATTCATTTGGGTGTTATCTTACTCTACGTTTATTTTGTAAATGTTGTGTCATATGAAACATTTTCAATTTCCTTTCATACATGGTTATCAAAATAGATACGATAATTAGATACCACCCCTTGAAAGAGCAGTATGCGGAATATGTCATTGATGATGTGCAGTAGGCGTATATGTCAGTGTGAAATCAATTATTATGATGATAAACGTCATGTAAATTACAATGAATTGATCAACTTCGATTCCGTGTAATGGAAGCAAAATGTGAAGGCTAATGCGGACGTGGCAGAGTTGAGTGCAAATGCGAAAGCAATTAAAGTGACATTTGAGCGCGGCCCCTGCAGTCAAGCAGTCGGGGCGTCGCCGCAAATGACGGATGCCTGGCGTCTGCTGGGGCGCCCGGGGCCGCGGCCGGCGAAGCGGCCGGGGCCCAGGGTGCAACTGCAGCGCGCCGGAAGGAACACGAAATTAATTAAAGCTCCCTCGGGACGACGACGCTGGCGGAGCGAGAGCGCATTGCGTGGTGGGGCATTGCGTGGCGTGGCGTGGCGGGGCGGGGCGGGCTGGGGTGGGTGGAGGGTAGGGAAGGTGCGTGGCAGGGCAGGATTGTGTGGCGGGGCTGGGTACGAGCGGAGTGTTGTGGGCTTGGCGGGGCGGGGGATCGTGGCGCGGCGGGCAGTGGCGTGGCATGTGATATGGGGGTTCGTAGGGGCGGGGGTCGCGGCAGCGCGGGACGGGGCTCGTGGTGAACCGGGGCTAGCGTGGCATTTGGTGGGGTGGGGGTCGTGGTATGTGTCGGGGAGGGGATCGTGGCGGGGTGGGGCGCGTGGCGTGACTTGGCGGAGCGCATGGGTGACGTGACGTGGCGGGGTGTGTGGCGTGCCGTGGCGGGGCGGGTGGCGTGGCGTGACGGGGCGCGTGACGTAACGTGTAGTAACGGGGTACGTGACATGGAAAGGGGACTGGAAAGGATCCAGAGTGGGGCGCGACAAAGAACAGCGGGGAGTATGGGAGGAATAGATGGAAATGGTATGTGGCAGGAAGGAGTAGCTTCTCTAAATGCATGCTTCGTGGCTGATCGTGTAACACTTGCGTGCTTGCCTCTCTTGATTCGGCGCCTCTGCCAAAATTTCAATCTCATATTTGGGACTGCTTGCTTCCTGCTCCTCTTTCAGAAAAGCTCATCTCAGTATGTTAGTTCCTGCCTCTCTTCAACATCACTGATGGTTTCAATGACGTTTGCTTGGTGCCATCACATCTCTTTTGGTCATCCTTTCCGTGTCATTCAAGTCTCGTTTTCCTTTTCTACTTCTATCTTCAACATTTTTTTTTACTGTTGCGATGCAACTGTATTTACTAACTTCATTGATCTGTGATATGTACCGTAAATTATCTCTTAGTTTTTGGCCTATTCAATACGAGTGTAAACTCGAGATGCTCTTTCAATCTTTTCGTACATTTATTCTCGGTTACTTCACTGAGAGCGCGTTTCGCTCTGTAACATGAAGCTTTGGAGGACCTGAAAGGCTTAGGAAAAACATGGATGACCAGTGGAAGTAGGAGAAAACGAAGGGGATCTGTGATGGGGATAAAATAAATGTTGAGGGAAGCAGTTGATGAGACCACCTAAGGGTCGCCGCTGTAGAATGTGCTGACGGGAGAAATTCTTCATCGGCGAAAAAAGAGGGGCAGTGGTCGAGAGCACTGGAGGAGGGGGGCAGTAGGTTGGTGAGCGAAGGCCGGGTAGCCGTTGGAGGAGGGGAAAGGGATGGCAACTCCCGGAGAGATTTGAGATAGCTGTTCAGACGATCGGTTGGGGGATGCTGGAGCGATGAGGGCAGGAAAAATGAGGCGAGGAAGGTTGATGGCAGAGAAGACTGAGGTAGAGGATCGGCATAGGGGACAGAATCGAAAAAAGGGATGACGTCGCTCAATGAGCTGCATTAGTTCAAATTGAAGTAAAATAATTACAATCCTAGGTATGTATGAAATTGTGCAGCATATAATTTTAGATAGCATGAATCCTTAAAACTTTTTCTATATTATTCTAATTGCAATAGAAGTCAGTAGATTATCATTTCAACATGAGAAGATTTTATAGATAAATGGAAATATGAAGTTGCGCGTACGAAAATATACATTTTCACCTAAGTAGAACTGAATATTGCAACTTTGTTCAGGTTTATATTAAATTTAACAAGCTATACCCTTGCAAAATCTCTGCAGTTTATCAAATTGTTGGTTGGTTTTGAAAGTTAAAAAATATCTAATTTTGTAGAATACTGATCAAGAAACATCCGGTCCAACTTCACCTCACCTGTCCCCCAGCTGCCCTTTCTCACCTGGCCCTCACTAGTTGGGTTCCCATTGAACTCACCTGTCCCCAGAAAACCTACTTTAACGGACCTAAGATGCATCTTTTCTGAGCTACGCGCGTTTATAATGTGTTTTACGTTTACTCTGTCAACCTGCAAATGTTTTTTTTTTCGTTTAAAATCTTTTGAATGCAGGATTGAGGAGGCCCCTATATTCCGCACGAGTACATTTACAGGGTTTCGTATCAATGGTTTCTTATAAATGGAAAGAACTGTGAGATCAATCAAGCATTGACGATCTTACCATCAATCGCAAATCAATTGAAAAGGGGAGATAACAGCAGTAGTGACAGCTGACAATAATGATTGTTACGTATTTGTATGAGATTTTACTATCAAAAACTTATTTAATGTTCCAACTTTTATAATGAAGAGACGAAAAAATATTGCTACTCACATTTTGACACTTTACACTTTCTAAATATCAAATAACGCCTCTATCTTGCTGAAAATTTTCGGAGCCAAAGAATTAAAATCCAAATAACTATGCAAGTTGTATGAAAGTGGAATGCAAAGCCAAACTCAGGAAAGAGAAAAAATTGCAATATCAGACTAGTGCCATAGAATATCTCAATTTCACGATTGCATTGAATTGCCAAAATTAATAGTTTACTTAGTAGAGACTTAAGCATTGGCAGCAGCTTACTGATAAATTGGTGTCTCACAGAATATGACAAATAATTCTACGCCACAAAGGCATGAAATATGACCATTCAAGGAGTCCATATCACCTCCTAGGGGTAAACTCCTCTATCTATGCCAAGGAGGTTGCATCTGGCGACACGAGACCAACGACTCAGAGCGCGTTGTAAAAAGACAAGAGAAAGATAAAACAGCCCTACGAGACGTCTTGAAATTCTCGTCTCAGAACATAAAGAAATATTATCAGGCGCCACACAATCCGAATTTAAAGAAAATATGGATATCATTAGACACATGGCTCCCTCCTCCGAATTAACCAATGTCGTGATGACGTAAAGAAACGCGGACTTACAACGCAAAATAGTTAAAAGTGATTAGGGAAAGCGATTAGTTGGTGATACAAGAATCAGGAAGATAGATACAAGGTTTGGAAGAAGAAGCTGCTAACAGTGTTGTCGCACGTGCGGAGTATCACAACTGGAGAAGGATTCTCACAGCAGGTTACTCTTTCGGATTTGTAGTTTTCCATGTTTCCGGCCAATCCGAGGCGAATATCAGAACAGGACCCTAACAATCGGACCATGAATCATGTGCGATCTTCCCGTTCTTATCCTTGTACCTCCTCTTCTCCTACACATACAGTAAACATGCTGTACGTTACCACACATGTCGGGGAAACCAGTCAGGAGCTTAGAGCTTGTCTCTGCTGGGGGCGTGCCCAATGGTGATACCTGGAGGAGAAAGACGTCTCGAGTCAACGTGAAGGTCGGTACGAATCTAACCGTCTAGTGGGCGAGAAAAATCGCCCCCATCCTTGATACAGCACACCCTACACGTACGGGACTAATTGCCACATCACTTGATTTGCCTCAAAACAAAATAAGCAATAAATTGGAATGCCACAAGAGCGACGGTTAATAATTTTCGGAAGTAGAACCAGAACGCGCGATGAGAGTAACGTTGGCTAGAACGTCATCGACGAAAAGACACTTGCTACTTTATAAACTTGAATTAATGGCTGTCTGTTATTAAGTTTATTAGTTGAGTAAATTAGTTCCAAATTTTTTTATAGACATTCAAACAATTTATTTAACACACACACACATAACAATAATCGTTTTACATTCCACTTAGTATTTAATATAAAAGCCACTCCACTGTTTTGTATTAAATACTAAGAGGAAAGTATAACGGTTATTGTTGTGTTTAATAAATTGTTTGACTGTCAATAAAAAAATTTGGAACCAATTTACTCAACTAATAAACTTGTTACTTTTTCTACTCCGATTGCATAATGCTGTCATTTGATGGTTGCAACCGGTTGCTTAATGATACTGATTACGATACAGATTTCATTATGATACAGGTTTTTAGTCAATCGCAGAGAAGTTTACAAACCAAGTATTGACACTTAATTGATCACTGAGAATTGTTCTAGTAAATGTTTCGTTCGATTGTGTACATTAAAATTGCATTTGATATTATATTATACTGGTCAGTGTTAATTTCTTTTACTATTAGTAATTTTTTGTGCAATATTATTAAAAATAAATTGGATCGTAATTTCACTTTGATTCTATTTGACTACCGCAGTACTTCCTTGCAAGCGTACTGGTAACCACAGCTACCTGCGGCAGTATGTGAGGGTAGTTGTCCGCTAGGTGGCCTTGGCTGAATCCAGCAAGTCAACTGCCACGAAACGATTCAATGTAAAAGTTTAACTTACAATAGTCTTAGAAAAAGTACCGTATGAAACTCGATGAAATGGGTATTGACACACTCGTATGAAGTATACGATACTCGCTCGTTCCTCACTCGTATCGTAATATCACACTCGTGTATTAATATCCATCATCACTTCATCGTTTCATAATGTACTATTAGTTACACAATTCGCTGTTCAGGAAGTGAAAGCTTCCCCTGAAACAACACGGAATCGCCACCACAGCGCAATTGGCACGTGTGGAAGTGCGTGTTCCGAAGGCGGGCTGAGGCAGTATAAGCCCACGTACGCATACTGCACATTCCCGGCGTGGCCGAGGGTTATCGAGGAGGAGCGGTGGCAGTTTGACAAAGGATTCTCCAAAGAAAACAGCTGGAAAATGGTCTAGGTCACCGACCGCCGCGCTTCCCGAGAGGGGAAAGCAATTATCTTTGACGTACGACGTGGCAGACCTGTAGCCACTGAACAATGCTATGGTACTAGAACAAGCATGCGAAGTTTGCGTGCTGAAAAAAGCAGACTGCGTTTTGCGGGAATTAAAGGTGCTAATTTAAATGGCAGAATTCATTTAAATGAATGTGCCACATACGTCCCACCTCCGGGTCTTAAAGTATCTCATGAGAAAGCTCATTCCATACAAGTTCTATTTAATCGTATGACATTGCAAATGGTAGATGAGCAATTCCCTGCAACGCTGTGGGTAACCATCAAAGCGAATGAATATGCCAGGTGTGTGTGTTGATAAGTACATCTATTTCAAATACAGGTTTTCTTTATTTCAATACACCATCTCTATATGTACTTATCACTTCTTCTGATATATTTTGAAAGTAATTGTTGCAAATTCATCTAACCAATCTCATCGCTAACCGAATAATTGATACATCAATGCTTCAATATTGTATACATGCATATGTCAATTCAACAGTACGACGCCGTTAAATAACACAAGTGGACTGTGATTTAATATTATAATGAAGTATCTTATAAAACATGATAAATCAGTAATTGAAATATTATATTTTGCACAATTTATTAGCAATTCATTAATTATCAATTGATGTGAAATTAAAAATATTAAGTTAACTATTCAAACATATTTTGGTATTGAACTGTAATTATAATGATGTTTGTAGTCAATCAACGAATTAGTTACATGAGAACTGCGACGAAGTTGCGAGAATGAAAGAAGAAGAGAAGAAGTTTTGGGATATAAACTATTGTGGCATTTATCCTCTTCTACTCTTTTGTTTTTATTCATCTTCACAACCTCTGATCCTCTTTTCTTCCTCTTTCTTCATTTATAAAGATGTTTCGACGTATCACGCCCTTCTATTTCCTCACCCCTGAACGGGGACGAGAGGTGCAGGAGGGGCCGAAGCGGAATATCTCAGATAATTTGTTTTTGTCGTGAGTCGTGCAAATCACGCACCATGAAGTAAGCGAGGGTGTCTCAAGGAAAGATGAATATGTCTCTAATTTACTTCAAAAGAAAAACACTCAGAAGTTAGAGAACAGGTACATTTAACATCTATTTCCTTTTATTCATGGAAATTTCAAAGAGAAGTCCTTTCTTACATTTTTTACGTATATGACTTAGTTTCAGTGTAGCGATAACCAAGCATGTGGAAATGTCTTCTTACTTGGCATGACTCAATATATGCAAAAAAATATGGTTTCTTGTTATTATTTGTGGGAATTCTGATGTGGTGTTGTTGACGTTCTTTTGAGAAGAAATGAAAGAGGTAATCTTCGTCAACATATTATAATATGTCGTTATATATTATATACATGTTTTCGTTTTACGGCTCTCTCTTTATAAGATTGTGGCAACGAACTCTGATTCATCTCTTTACTGGAAAAATAAACTTATGAACCTAGTTCCCCTTTACATAGGTCACGTTTCCAACCCGTGCTATTTATCGGCAATCCAATTCTTGCAACGGATACACGGTCGCTAAGTGCATCCGCTGCTGACGGCTAGGTCATTGACTTCTATGTGCGTCGCAATCTAGTCTTTTGATCAAAATAAACACGTCTGGGAGTACGATCACCTTACCTAGAGGCAAATTCACCAGAGGTTATAAACTTTAAATAAGCGGACTTACAGAGTCCTCATATTTTTCTGTCCTACACCGAATAAAATATTTAGTTTAATGTTGCCAACGGATACTTGTGCAGCAAACGTGGACAAAAGTAAACAAAATGAAGGAGAACGTGGACCGATAAATTATTCATCGGCCAGTATCGTCTTCGGATATTTTGAGGGAGAACCGATAGCTTTCTCATTAGCCGGAGCTGATGGGATTTTAGTGGATGGGTAAGGAGGGAAAGGGTTGTGGCCTGCGTTTACAATTGACGGCTAGCAATACTTTCGTGCCGCCATGATGTAAATCATTTTATAAAATTAGACACAAAGTTTGTTATTCGTTAGTACACTCATAAACTTTCATATAATTTGTTACATCTAAGTTGCCATCTTTAAGAGGTTTTAGTTCCTGCGTTTCTCTCATTCTCTTATTTTTCATATTTTACACTTAATACATTAAAGTATTTTTTTTTCATAATTTCACATTAATTCGTCGTTTTGTCGATGAAAACTCATATCTTTTTTTAATATTTTATCAATACAATAATTTTAGATTACTTCTTATTATAAAAATGGACTATCATTTATTTAACATGTTCGTATATTTAATCATATTAACATTCATTTTTGAAATACGTGAATTTCCCAATTTATTTTTTCAGAATAATAGGAGGTTTGGGGATGATACGTGGATTTTATGTGGGTAAAAACTTTGAAAAAACAATTCCCCCTTTCATTGTTAATTTATTTAATTAATATTACTTTCTGAGTTCCTTTGTCTCCTTCGGGAACTGGCAACCGGCGTGTGTTCAACAATGCCTTTCGCTGGCCCTACAACGGCCATGGAATACTAAACAAAAAGAATGCATTCAGAAATTTCTCTGTTTGGAAAGGTAATATTATTGTTTTTGATACACATTGTGATCTGATCGATAAAAAGGAACGTAAACAATGTTTAATTCGAATATAAAGAAATAAAAGAGGTCATCTTCGACAACATAGTATTTTATTCAGATAGCCGGGTTTCGACGGCTTTGCTGTCATCATCAGTCTACAATGTACAGAAAAGAAAATATAAAAAAATTACAAATAAAACGCGAAATAAGATAGCAAATTAAATTACAATTAATAGGTACATTTAAATTGTAATGACAAATAGCAGATAAAATTGTGAAAATTGAAATGCAACGAGACGATTAGTATAGATAATAGATAGCAGTTCAAATTAGAATTCCCACAATATTTAATTCACTCTTGAAGTTCGCTTTTCCCATTACAACATCACCAGATAGACGAGTGTCATAACATGAATTAATATATTCAATTGAAAACCAGTTTTGTAAGTAATAAATTCTTGATATGTGGCTTTGTTATATAATAAACAATTCTAAAGAGAATATAGTTACTAATAAGCATCATTATTTAAGGTAGTAAATCATATTTTAAAAGTGAAAATACGGTAGCTTCATACTGGATTTCAACTTGAGGTCAGAGCCTGAACTGTAGATTGCAGCATTGTAGGCCCGTCATGATAGTTCTATTAACGCGTCAATTTCATTTTATACAGATTTCTACTTTCTACTCTTTACTGACCTTCCTACAATAAGAGTAGTGGTCAGCAGAAGGGTCAAATATTCACCGTAGCTGATCTCGCGTGATTTCCCCTCTTGCACCCTGACTCAAGCTCCCCACCTGTACCTTCGAACTTTCTCCCAATGTTCCCTCCATTTACTCTGCAAGTTCCTTCTCATTTTCTTCGCATATTCCCGCGCATATGTTCCACATGTTCTCTTATTTATTCACCCCATATTTTCCCTCATTTTCAATAAAATTCCTAACCGATGAAACAGTTATTTTTTAAACAATGACAGAGGAAAAATCTACGCTGGGTTGACTTATTATGGGTGGTCACTCCATTTCGAGATAATTCAAGTAGGTGTTCGTGCTTGCCATGCGTTATTTTCAAGAACCTGCGTTTTACTGTGAACATTTTCGCCTTGATATAACGCTATTCGAAGCTCTCTCAAATACTTCACTACGCTGTGGAGAAGTTAAGGAAACATCGCAATATGCTTTTTAAATATGCTCTAAAACCTAGGTGGTCCTGGGAAACATGAATGCACTTGCAGGGCTTCTCAGGCCCTGCGTAATACGTTCTCGAAAAATGCACATAAAATAATTTTTATTCTTAATAAATTCGTTCTTAAACATGTTATTTTTTTAAATGGTTATTAACAGGGCCTTAAAAGCCCTGCAAATGCATTGAGGTAATATAATAAAATTTAATCCACTTTTATACTTTATATAATTTAATAAATATATATTGTATAATCATTTAATAAATTATATAATGATTTATATTTAATCTACTTTATAACATCTTAGAGTTTTTTCTTTGTCAGTGACTAAAATGAAAGTAGAAAGATAGAAGAAAAATTACACGGAGGGCAAGCTCTCAGAAATACAGCTGTGCAGAGTAAAGAGCGAAATAAAAAAAAAACTTTCTAGCCTCGCGGACCCTGCATATGCATCCTAGGGTTATTATGGTCCTTGATTGTATACCTTGCTGATTTAATTACCGTTCATATTGCGAGCACTGATCAGAGCCTTGGTCGTCGTCATCGCGTTGATCACCTCGGGTCGCACGGTCAACGCCTATTACCAATGGCACCGGGCGGCACGTGTTGTGGCTCACCTTCCGTTGGGTCAATCACTCGATTACATGGCATTTACAGTAGGCTGCCAAGATTGCTCAGACGACCCCAAATCCCAAACGCAGGGCCTCGGGCTTTATTTAAGAACAGATTGCGTTGGGGTTTCGTAGAAAAATACTTTATTCTGTTTAGTTCTTAACATGGGGTGAAAATAATGCCGAAATGCTTATTATTTGAATAAATGGTTCATAATGGCTTGCTTTGGCAGAACTATAGTCACTCTTGAACTTTTGCGCCAGTTGTAAGCATGTATTTCTTTTAAGGAGAAGACACTCAAAGCATTTCAATCGCCTTAGGTGGCTTAGGACATGAATTTATGTCACGGCAGCTCTCTGAGCAGGGGGTCCTACGGTTCGAGCCCCGATGGTGGCAGGATTTTCAACACTAGATAGATAGCTAGTGTCGGAGGAGAATTCTAGAAGTCAGCTGCTCTGATTGGTAGATCCGTGGTTTCTCCGATCAACACCGGGCGAATGCCGGAGCAGTACCATAACGAACGGGCCATGGGCTCCGCGCGAAAGTTCATTCGCCTTCCAATGACCTCTCCTTACCCCTTACTTACACTTACACTTTTTTTCCCTAGGGCTTATATCCAGCCGACAGCCGGTTGCCCTTTACGTCCCGATGGGACGCATATTCGACCATACACTAGACAAACACTTGCGGGCTCCTCTGATCTGGGGTGAGCAGAACGCGAGGCCCTTCGCGACAACACACACACAAAGTCAAGGGACAAACAGCCATGCCCAAGGCGGGACTCGAACCCGCGACCCTTCGGACCGAAGCGCTGAGTCGGTACTCGCTCTTAGCCACCTCGGCCATCCAGGTCGGCACACTTACACTTACAAGTACTAAACTACGACATGTAAACAAAAACACTACGACACATGTCGGGTCGGGAGACGAGTCGGGAGCTTAGAGCTCGTCTCGGCTGGGGCGGTGCCCCAATGGTGAGAAAATTCCCCCCTCATACCTGGTTGAGAAAGCCTGTCGGTGCCGGATCTCGCCATCCACTGGAGAAAGATCACCTCCATCTTCCATAATAAAAAGTACACTACACTTACGAAAGTAATGGACTTAGCAATTGACGCACCCGGAAACACGAGTCATTAAAATTATTTCAGCATTCTTGTTTCTCAAGGACGTACAACGCCGACCTAATGCAGGCAGGTGGAAATTACCTTCTCTGATCGTTGCCCTGCCTCTGACATTCGCACTTCCGGCAACATCAATGACCCGGACACACGTATATGGTGTTTTTTTGTCGTTACTCATTCGGGAACTCGACCAATGTGCTCGAATAGTTTAGTCGGTACTAAGCTATTTATTATCTTTTTTATTTTGTAAGATTGGCGCTATTACATCTAACATTGTCATACAATTTATCAAACAAAACTGCTCTTTCCAAATTTCAATTTTATTATACAAGTTTTTATTTTACTTCGCAATCTATGTCTGAGAGCCCTTGTTCTTGTTATGGAAATTTGGCAAACCCGTGAAATACCTTTTCATTTCTTTCCTTTTTGCGACTCTTCCGACAGTCGAGTGTTCTCAGGTTTAGGCGTGGGGGTAAGAGGCTATTGTACTTTGACGAAGAAGAAAGCATTATTTCTGCCCTTGACTGTCATTGTTCCTAGTTTCATTCATCTTTTTAAGATCCATGGAGGAAAGGCTGAATATCTTTGCTCTACGTAAGAACTCACATTTAGGAATGAAGAATCTACAAACTTGTCCTTTTGAATAGCAATGTTTGTAATAATTTCTATCTATTATTATTATTATTATTATTATTATTATTATTATTATTATTATTATTAATATTATTATTATTTTAAATGATGAAGAGCTTGGTGATTGTTCCACGAGATATCTTTTCTCTCTGAGTTGGATATCATCAAACACTTATTATTCCATGTTCTATTGAATTATCGACTGTTCTCCAGATGGTGTTTGCGTCTGTCAGTTCTGTGAAACTATTTTTCATTGTTCTCGACTTCACCCTCAGAAGTTGTCATCTGTATTTTTTAATGAGTCTCTCGATTTTCACATGGGGAGTGTGTTTCTCTCTTCCAAATGCCAGTGATCCGATGTATCAGATTTTTGCAGTATTGGCCTTGGTGAGAACATTTCTGAGTCGAAGCTCTGTTATTTATTTAGTCTAATTCCGAAGCATAGATTTGCTGTCAGTCGTCATTAGATAAACCTTCAAAAGTCTGCGTTTCTCATCAGGGGTGACGCAGAAGCCCTGCTGTTTGTTAATGTTGCAAACCGTTGGATGCGCTTTGAGGGATTCCTCTCACTAAGAAAATCAGAGTACATCTAGTCTTGAAGGTTCAATTCTTTCCATCTATTAGATTGTTTCCTGACTTCAGTTTAATTCAAGGATGCCGTATTTTGTGCGGCGAGGTGCAGGCCTTTATTCCTTCTCTTCTGCCAGATCCTGCAAATTTCGCTACGTTCATTTGGCCGTGTAGTTGCAATAGAAGGTACCTCTCGGACGTATGTGTTTATTTTGTAACTCAAAGTGTAAATGGCCAAAAGCGTCGGACTAGCTGCAATAGTAAAGTCGGTACCCGGGCTCCAGACCGTATGCCAGTCTAAACTACTGCTTAACAAATTCGCTTTTGAGAAATTGGTGTTGTACAAAATCTCTTCATTGTAACCTACCGGGGTTCTTTGGCGGCGGGTTTGCATGTTAAATAAAACACATGAATAAATTTCACGACATAATTAATGAAAAACTAAAATAAATATGATAAGCATGCGAATGAACGATAGAAATTATTATAAGTTTAATAATTATTTATTAGTTAAATTATTATAGAAATTATTACAAGTTTTGATAGAGTTATTATGGCTATCCTTTTTGATGCTATTACAAGCAAAAAAAACAACAAACAATTAATTTGCCGCTGCAATAACATGCCGTGTTGGTGGCATCTACTCTCTCAACTTCCTTCGTTATAGTCTTCCCACCTCGGCGGGAAAACGGAGCTGACGGGGACCCGATTACGGGTCATTCACAAAAGTTGCTGTTGGCATGATGACTTCCTACCTGGCGGCTGGGCGCCGGCGTGACCTGCAACGCAGCGGGCGGCGGTGGGAGGCGGGCACGCCTCTGACGTTGCTGCCTCGTTTACCCAGATCGGCCACGGGTAAACGAGGCGCACGATCATAGGACTCACTGTGGCGTCGGAGATGTCACGCTAACATGGCGATGAGCTGAATTCGATTCCCGAATCAGGCGAGAACGCAGTGAAAGTACCGGTCGGAACACATGTTACAGTGAACTCAAGGGATGGAGCTCCAAGCACAATTTTAATGCCGAAATTAAACTACACAAGAGCGTCTTTGAGACATCAGTGGTCGCACGTGCGAGTTCGAGATGTAGGTCACTGCGAGTGCATCTTCGAAGCTCAAAGTCTATTGTAGAAGTTCATCTTCGAAACGCAAAATCTTAAGTGAGAATTTTGAAGCCACGTTCGAGACACCAGTCAGAAGTATGAACTCTGAGTAGAAGTTTCAGTAAAAGATCGAAATGGAAATAAGTTCGAAGTTCGAGCTGGGAGTCTTTTTGGAGCCTCACATGCGACAAAACTATGCTTTGATCCCCTCATCTGATCCAAGTGCCTCACCCAGAATGCTTAAAATTGAACTATCGGGAGAGTTGGCGGGGCGACACTCAAACCAATGGTGCGCTATCTAATGTTGCACAAAACAAATGCCGTTGCATTTTCGGTGCAGCGGCACTCTAACGGCATTGACCGCTACATGCGCGGCAATCTTTGAAATTATTCTTTGAGCAAAAGAACCGTTTGGCCGACGCGTATGTGTACGTTGCAAATTGCTAGCTTCTGCAGTTTTATGAGAGAGTCGAACGATCGCTCTTTCGCACGGGCGTCCGTGACAAATCGCGGTGCCATACGAAGAATCATGCCCCGCGCAAATGTAAAGAGTACTGCGCTCTCTTAACTACCCTCATACCTCACACACGAAAGCCATCCGCGAGAACTTTAGTGGAGGAGATATTTTTTGACCGCTGTCGCTGGATCCACCTTACAAAACTGCCTTTTGAATCTATTTCGCGGCGCCCCGATACAGCGTGGGCACGTGGCCGGCACCGCGGATCTGAGTTGCAAAAACTAGACCACGAATGCGACGGGTCCTTGTGGGGGTCATAAACTATACGCCCGCGCTGTCGTGGCGTCCAGGGTGGCGGGGGAGAGGCGTCGCCGAGCCGGGCCGGGCCGGGCTAGGCTAGGCTAGGCTAGGCTAGGCTAGGCTAGGCTAGGCTAGGCTAGGCTAGGCTAGGCCAAGCCGCGCAAGAGCCGAAGGCCAGCGCCGTGCTTAATGTTTTGATTATTAAAATCGAGGGTGGAGTTTATCATATCCGTCCACGGATGGTGTGACGTTACATTATGCTAACAAAAAAAATAGAAAAGACAGTGATAATTGTTAATATTGGAATGTTGCCCTTAGGATGCATAAATATATAATAAAAATTTGATTTATAAGAACTTAAATCTCTTATTTACAAGTATTTGCATACGATAAAGTGACAGAGATTCTACGTGAGTGACTATGTGTGCTGTGTGAAGGGTGTAGCCTTGCGAGCAACTCTTAGTCTCCAACCGTTGCTGTTAAGGTACCCTTGGTGGTCTACCCTGGCGACTATTGAGCAACTTGTCCATTTCCTTACTGCTGGGCCGTGCCGTCCGCAAATGTCCCTCCTGCATGTTGTGATTCCAATGCTTGGCCGTGACGGCGGCGCCCCGTTTGTGCATGGACTTAGACGGGATGCCACCCATTATCATCCCTGGCACGAGAACCAGTTCTAGCGCAAGATGGTGTTAAATAAAACAGTGAGAAAGATTGGTACTTAGATGATTGTTTTGGCGAAGTTCTGAATTGATTGGTAAAACCGAAGTATTATCATCGAAGTTGGTAGGGTCTCGAAGAGTACCTGGACACCATGATTTTATGGTGAGAATATCACCGTTGGGAGAAATAACATAGCAGAAGAATTGCGGTTTGATCTTCTCCGCAGCCACATGTGGCTGAGACCGCGAAATGAAATCTGTGTAAATTAGCTTTGAAGCAACCATGCACATTCATGATTTGAGATAAATAAGGGGTGGACTTTAAATGTTTGCACATTCTTATGTCATTGACATTAATGTTTGTAATTCTCGAACGGAGAAACTTATATTATTATAATTGAGGAGCAAACATTCAAAACAAGACATGTCCACTTCATTCTTTTCGAATAAAAATGAAAAATACAGCGCAAATTTTACCCTTTTCATCACCGTCTTTAACTCAACGAATAGAGTACTACTTAACGTATGGTAAGACATCCCACTTTTTTTCTGGAAATAAATTTCTAGGTAAAAACAACAGAAGAACTCAATTTTTGCCAAATGGATATGTCACCTTTTGAATGTTTGCTCCTCAATTTAGCTCAGAAGCTTATTTCAAATTTGGGATTTTTTTTACATGTAATAAATCTACAATATGGGATCGCCGATTTTATTTCCCCTCCTAAGAAAGTCCTAAAAGTAAGGGTGGTTTTTTCCGCCCTTAAAAGTTTACAACTTTGATCGGATTTAAAACGGAGTGCGGGTCATAACAGTTGAAACCATCGAAGCCGCTGATTTCAACACACTTCATTATACCAGCTTTGAAATGAAAAGAAAATGCGACGTTCTGGTGGAACCAATATGTGTACCACGTTGTGATTAGTCACAATATTGCATTTTATTCTAAGAATAACTACTTTGATTCTACGTTTATGAAAGAAAGTTTTACTTTCAAGTTTTATTCTGACCGCTTTCATATTCAATTTTTAGCCAATCTTTTCCTGAAGAAGCTCTCGAAGTAATAAGCTGTATTTCTGTTGAGATTATTTGTTAATTTAATAGGTCATTTAAAATGTTGCAAATAAACATACTAGTAAGAGTAAACCTTAAATATAATCTTCTGCACGAAGGAAGAAAACGGATATTGGGAGAAAAAAGATGATTTCAGAAATTCAGAATAAAATGTATAGATCAGTTTGTAGTCAAAAATGCTTAAAAATGGATTATTAATAAAATAATATCACACTCTACGTAGATAATCATAAGTTTCAATATGGCGCTTTTTATTCATTCTTAAATTGTATTTTAAACCAAGGTCTTAAATTTAACATTCCATTTTTTGTTTTAATATTATTTTTAAGCATTTATTTACTGTAAAATCAATTCATTATTATTGATGTTCTGAATTCTGTTAATGTTACGTTATTGCAAGCATTTCAAGGCCTCCAAAACGTGAAAACCAATGAATGACATAGCATGTGTTTTCTGCAGATAAGCGGATTTAGATATCTAAATGTCCTAGTTTCATTCATCAATTCGGATACTCAGTTATTCGTATATAAATGGTAATTACATTCTATGACTGTTTAAGTCTGTAGAAATTGAAACTGAATTGAATTACAGCCTTTCACATGATTGGGCATTTCACTAGAGGATCACTCACTGAACAGAGTTTGAAAATGTTTGGTTGTAGTGATAGGACAATTTCCGTTTATTACAGCTGCGCATTACTAGTAATTTTTTATTGGCTAGTATACGTTGTCGTCACTGGTAATACCATTCATTTTATACATACGTGTTATTTCTCTTTAGGTAAAGTTTACATAAAACGTGAAAGAAACATTTTTATTTTCACAATAAACAAATGCATTTAACGGCAATTTTATGTCAGTAAGAAATCGAAATGTGTGGATTAGATATTTTAATAACTTAAAAATTTGATATAGCTTAAATATATAACTATTCAATAAAGCATTTTTCAGAAAATTATTTTTAGACATATATTTACTGAAATATCTAAATAGCACACGAAGAATAAGTGTAAATTTTGGTTACATAGGGAAGCTATTCAGCCTTTTTAGTTCTAAGCAAGTTTCTTTAACTTAAACATAAACCTGAAAAATATTTGTTTCATGGCCGTCGAAGAGAATAGAGAATAAGTCAGTTTTCTGTACAAATTTAATAATGTTTCATAATCATTGTCATGACAAACAACATTTAAAATCTATAGCAAATTATTTCAAAAATGTTTCGGTAATGAGACCTCGAAAACGTAGGAAAGGTACTTTTTGATTCAGAATTATACAAAACATTGCCCTGAAAATGAAGTATTTTTAAAACGAGTTCTCTTCAATACTATGATAGATATCGGTGCAAAAGATGTTGAGTAAGGAAAAGTTGCCTGCCGAAGCAGCGCTCTGAGCGAAGTACTCAATGGACGGATTAATGTCCCTGCACGTAGATGGCATATGTTCGCGCATTCATGTGTGCTAGTCACGTTCTATCCTGAGTCACGCTGGCGCACACATGGCGATATTACCTAGGGCGATGCGGGGCGATATTACCCAGGGGAGAAGCGATGGGAGGAGACGGGACGCGAAGAGTCGCGACGGGAGGAGACGAGAAGGGAATGGTCGGGACGGGAATGGTCGGGACGGGAATGGTCGGGACGGGAATGGTCGGGACGGGAATGGTCGGGACGGGAATGGTCGGGACGGGAATGGTCGGGACGGGAAGGGTCGGGACGGGACGAGACGGAACACAAAGGTTTGGGACGGGGTTGGACGGGACGGGTCGAAACGGGACGGGAAGGGTCGGGAGAGGGAGCTCAGTGCTTCAACTGATTACATTGCAGTGTCTCTGACCGAGAGGTCCTAAGTTCAAGTCCCGAGAGTGGCAAGATTTTCGACAGTAGCTTGTCAACTAGCTATCAGTAGATGTCTGGAGGAGAATTCTAGAGGTCGGACGAGAATGGTCGAGACGGAAATGGTCGAGATGGCAATGGTCGGGACGGGAATGCTCGGGACGGGACGAGACGGGACAGGATTGCACGGGACGGGTCGGAACGGGGCGGGAATGGTCGGGAGAGATGGTTCAGTGCATCAAATGATGACACTGCAGTGCCTCAGTGTCATCGAGAGAGTGGCAAGATTTTGGACACTAGCTTGTCAGCTAGCTGTCAGTAGCTGTCTGGAGGAAAATTTTAGAGGCTGGCTTTCCTGATCGGTAGTTTTCCGTGGTTTCTCCTATCAACAACCGGCAAATGTCGGAGCAGTACCTTAACAATCGGGCCACGGACCGCGCGCGATTTTTCCTTCCTCTTCCTTGTTCTATCCTCACCCCTTACACAAACACACTTACATGCATAACACTATCACACATGCCGGGGAGCTTAGAGCAGTCCCGGCTGAGGTGGTGTCCCGCTGGTGGGAGATACCTGGTTAGGGAAACTCCGCAAGCCGACGGTAGGTCGGCGATGGAACTAGACATTCAGCGGGAGATCACCGCCACCTCCCGATGAAAAAACATGTACTTCACTTACGGGATTAATGACTTGAGTAGTTGACGCGCCTGGAATAACTAACAACCATCCAACCAACTGTGACGGGACGGGACGGGTCGGGTCAGGTCGGGTCGGGAGAAGACGGGTTGGGAGAAGACGGGTCGGGAGAAGACGGGTCGGTTGAAGACAGGTCGGTTGAAGACGGGTCGGTTGAAGACGGGTCGGTTGAAGACGGGTCGGTTGAAGACGGGTCGAGTGAAGACGGGTCGAGTGAAGACGGGTCGGGAGAAGACGGGTCGGGAGAAGACGGGTCGGGAGAAGACGGGTCGGGAGAAGACGGGTCGGGAGAAGACGGGTCGGGAGAAGACGGGTCGGGAGAAGACGGGTCGGGAGAAGACGGGTCGGGAGAACACAGGTCGGGAAAAGTCGCGACGGGCATGGGGGGGGGCGAAGAGGCGCGAGATGAAAGGCGAAGCATGAAGAAGGGAGGTGAAGAGCCGCGACGAGAGGCGAGGCGAGGCGAGGTGACGATGGGGGGGGGGGCGAGAGAGTGAGAGGAGGCAAGTGGTGGGGCGCAGCGCTCGCGAGGCGTCACAAGAAGATATCGCCGCCTTTCAGCGCCGCGCGGAGCAAACAGCGTGAATTTCTCCAATTAGCAACCGCTCCTAATTGGGAGGCGGTGGCGCGCCGCGTTCGACCTGCAGCGCTCGCGGTGCCCGCAGTGGGTAGCACATGCAGCTAGCTGGGCATCCCTTCCCAAGCGGAGAAATTAGATCCCGACAGAACGCCTATCGGATTCTTTCTTACGTTTTCTCCGAATTTATACTTTCAAATTATGTAATTTTTTTTATCCACGAGCAACTCTAACGCACAAAATAACGATGTGTGAGCTTCAAAGTTTTATTATTATTATTATTATTATTATTATTATTATTATTATTATTATTATTAATATTATTATTATTATTATTATTATTATTATTATTATTATGATCATTGATGTTGAAGTTAATGATACTGGCTGTGGATTGGAGAAATTTAATTCATTAATTTACTCTGACAATACTCTTATAAGTGCGTGTGTGTATGTGTGTGAAAACCAAGCTCAATAGTTTAATGAAACCAACTCTCAACATGAGATGTGGGGGATCTGATGCGTTCTGTACAGCTGACCCTGAATCTTCAGGATGCTTTTGCTCGCAAGGCATTGAACGGGATATAATAATAATAATAATAATAATAATAATAATAATAATAATAATAATAATAATAATAATAATAATAAACTAGTGAGAACCCGTCAAAATTTGACGGTGAGATCTGAGATAAATGTGAAATACTGTGCCCAGATTAATGTTCACAATATGTTGCGTTGTTTGGATCTTCAGAGTATAACGAAGCTATTTTGTGATGAGTTTCCAAAATTTTGAACATGTATAGCCCATCACCAGGTGGCAATGCAATATCGGCTCCAAATGACACAAAAGAAAGAGCACTATTATACTGACGAATATTATTTCTAATGTTTTTTGATGTGTCATCATCTATAAACAACTTTGATTTCTTCTGGCATATTGCTCGAAGGTAAACTTATTTTCCCATTTAAGCAACACAGAGTGAACTCGTTTGCAGAATTTCTCTCACATGCGAAGTGCAAAGCAGAACAAAACTGACATTTCATAGACAACGACCCAACAGAGAACGAAATGACCTCACTATCACGACACATACCCTGACTTTCTCTTTCTCTTCGTCCGCTTAATGTACGTTTGCGTCTTTTGGGGCGCGTGGGTAACGATCGACATAACCTGTGTACAACTTCACTACTTAAGTACAACCGAGCAAAACTCACTGTCCGAATGTTCTCTACAAAATACACCACCAAAGCAAATACATGCCAACTATCAACGCCACAATGCAATTATTACACCGAAACAAAACCTTGACGAATTGTAAACAAATCTCAAGAATCAAAACAAAACATCAAGCAGAGCCACCATGCAGCAGCTTTGGAAGACAACAATTGACTATTGATAAGCGTACTATTAAAGAATGATTTAATTAATTAATTTTCACCGCAAATGTTGGTGAATCAACACTAACAATATCTGATAACACATCTAGAGATCACGTTCTTTCATTTAAGGGAAAAAATACAACAATCGGTTCAGTAGAAGCTCTAAACGAAGCCATGGCAGAATACCTTATTTTTTTAAATATATAGATAACTAGCTGACCCGGCGAACTCTGTTCCGCCTTAACAGAGAACTCCGTTCCGCCCAAACATACGAAAACGCGTGAAAACGTGCAAAAACGCATGAAAACGTGCGAAAACCCTCGAAAAGGTGCGAAAACCCGCGAAATCACGCGAAAACGTGCGTTCTCTTACAGGAACGCTGTCGAACGGGATAAACAGTACCCTATGTCCGTCTCCTGGCTCTAAGCTTCCTGCTCACCAATTTTCAGCCAAATCGGTACAGCCGTTCTCGAGTTATAAATAGTGTAACTAACACGACTTTCTTTTATATATAAAGATTTGAGCTCCTGCTCACGTGTGACCATACCAAAGTGTCTCCACCAGTTTCATGATTAATAATGTTAAATATTATAATATTAATATATATAAAATTATATATATTATAATATTAAATATTATAATAATATTAAATATTATTAAAGTGCCCGGTATACAATTTTGAGAGTATGTGAAATTTGGAGGATGGGAAACCAATTGTAACGATGTGCTATAGTGAGAGCGTAGGCTTCCGCGGCCGGAGTCATGATTAACTTGGCTATCCGGGAGATGCCGCGTCCAGGGCACAGGTGCCTGTGCCCTGTGCCCTGGACGCGGCATCTCCCGGATAGCCAAGTTAATCATGTGCTATAGTATTATGTGTGTAATAATGAAAAATAAAGCGAAGTTCGTAGGAGAGGCGCAGCGAAGTAGAAGAATTCCGCGGAAACCTGCCGCGAGCTCGCTTTGTCCACCGCAAATTCTACATGAAATGATAGAACTTCTTCAATGGAATCGCGAAGCAATCGCTTCACTCGAGAAACCTTTTGAGGCGGCGGCGAGACAAGAATCAATGCACCAGCGAAGAGACCGTCGCACCAGCGCCACCAGCTTCACTACCACCACCACCGCCACCGCCACCGCCACCGCCACCGCCACCGCCACCGCCACCGCCACCGCCACCGCCACCGCCACCGCCACCGCCACCGCCACCGCCAATGTCGCCACTCCCGCCGCCACCGCCATCACACCGCCACCACCGCCACCGCCGTCACCGCCCCGTCACTTCCGCCGTTACCACCGCCACCATCGCCACCACCGCCACCACCGCCACCACCACAACCACCACCGACGTCACTGCTGCCACCGCCCCGTCACTGCTGCCACCACCACTGCCGCTACCGACATCACAACCACCACCGCCACCTCCACCACCACCGCCATCACTGCTACCACCACCGCCACTACCACCACACCGACTCAGCCGCCGCCACCATCGCCATTACCGCCACCACATAACCAACACTATAACAACTGCCGTTATTGCCACCACTGCCACCATCACTACCACCGCCACCACAATCACTATCTCTATCACAACCATTACCGGCAGTACCTCCACCACCATCGCCTCTACCGTCACCATGCTAGTCACTAGTCACCACAACCACAATAGACATCACCGTAACCTCTACCCCCACCGTAGCCTTCACCGTAACCATCACCCCCACCATAGTTGACGCCACCTCACCGCTGCTTTCGCCAACACAATCCCTCTGCCGCCACCACCACCACCTTCGCACTGCCAATCCCCCACGACCATCATCACCAGCTCCCCACAACCACCGCCGCCACCACCATCACCACCTCCGAAGTCTCTTCCTCCAACACTACCGCTACCATCATCATTATCACCGCCACCGCCACTGCCACTGTCTCCACTTCCAACACCTGTATTTAATCGACCACCGCCACCATCACCGTTGCACCTCCCTTCTCCGCCACATCCGTGCCTCTGCCATCACCATATCGCCCTTATTCTCGGGGCCTATCACCGGCACCACCATCACCCGCCGATGCTACTGCTTTGGCTATCACCACCGCCATTGCCCCCGTCATTGCCTCCGCCTGCCTGTGGGCGGGGCTAGGGCGACGGGGCCGAATCCGCATCTGTGCTTTGGGGCGGAAGTGCAACTCAGCTGGCGAGTTCACGCTCCGACGCGCGCGGGAATTTATTGCCTCTGGGACCGTGAAGAGATCCTGCTGTTCGAATAAGTTTTGTTGGCGATTTATTTGACAGATTACTCTCAACCTGGAAAGGGAAATTCGGAAACGATTTCAGACCTGTAGCTTATTTTCTTTCACGTCCTAGGTTATGTCGGAAGCCAAAAAGGAACGCATTCTTTGAGAATTTACATTTTTTTATGTTCCTCCTGGTAAGATGTCCATCTGGTAGAGGGAGACAGTTGTCAATGCTTGTAATAAAAAATCCAATTTTTGTGTGTATGGAATGAATGGGAAACCAAACAAGAACAGACAACCATGAAATAGTCTTCATCTTTTAATATCTGCTGTATCCCTATTTCAGATTCACTCATTAAAACGAAAAAGAAAAGGTGTGATTTATAAGTTTTCAAGAATGTAAAGATTGAATGGCTGATCTGGAAGCTACTCGGATCTTATATTTGTTTTTAGTAGTAGGATACAGGATCACGGGATCGGTCAAGTAATGGATTACACTAGTTTGCCAACAATGGTCAATTTCAACTGGGAGGAGAATATGGAGGACAACACCATAACAACGTTGGCAAACTAGTGTAATCCATTAATTGACCGATCCCGTGATCCTGTATCCTACTACATATTAACGGTCGTGATTTCTACAATGGTTTGTTTTTAGTAGATAATAAAAAAACTTATTCTAGTGTGGACTACTCCAATGGTTTGAAGAGATTTTTTTACGTTAGTGTAAACATACTGAATGATGAAATGACACAAGATTACAAAAATATATTGGAAAAAACAGAACAAAATGAACGCAATAAAACATTGTGAAAGAGAAAAGGAAATCCAGTTATAAATTAAATACATAAAAATCAACAAGTTTGTAATGATCAGCAAAACCAACAATAGAGTCATGGGGAATATTGCTTTGTACAATTTAAATCAATAAATTTATAATATGTAACAATTTTATAGAGATGGGAATAATCAACCGCAACAATAAAAATAAATTATATATATTTATTTATTTCATGCCCAAAGTAACTTTCGGATACAATATTTTCTCATCCTCAGTGGGTCTCTAACAAAAAGGAAAAATTGAGATATTAACATAAAGAAGAACTATGATATAAAGAATAAAACTTAAAAAAGAAGTGAAATAAATAATACAATGATAAAATTTAAAAAATTAAATTAACTTACTGCCCAAGCAACGTGGATGACAGATAAACATTTACAATAAAATAGGATATAATCCAGAGATGAACCACTAGGGTGACCACCATCTTGTAGAATGGGGGAAAGTGGAAGCCCACCCAATAGTGGTGGTGGGGGGACTGGAAGAGAAGGAGGTATAAGTCATAAAAGATTTAAAATGGACTGCTTTTTAATAATGGAATGTATATTCATGATATCAGAGTAAGAAAGTTCTAAAATATTAAGTTCCAAAAGTTTACATTTTTTCGCTAAGTCAATTAAAAAAAAATTATAAAGGTTGTACTTAAGAACACTTGGGGGGACCGTCAAGAAAATAAAAAAACAAACAAATATAATATGAAAATGTTTCTTAAGGTATGTACATTCAGGGTAGTAAATAAGGAATATGAAAAATGAATGAATTTTTTTTTTGATTTTCTAAATGTACTAATTTTATATATGACTAAATGAAGGATTATTAAGTAATTAAGGCCAAAAGAATGTTTGGAAGGCTAGTTAATAAAAATATTTAATATGGGACTGCGTTTAATTAAAGAATGTCACCCTAGTGGTTCATCTCTGGATTATATCGTGTTTTATTGTAAATATTTAGGTGTGATCCACGTTGCTGGGACAGTAAGTTCTTTTTCTTAAATATAATCATTGTATTATTTATTTCACTTCTTTTGCCAATTTTATTCTTTATATCATAGTTATTCTTTATGTTAATCTCTCGATTTTTCCTTTTTTTAGAGACCCACTGAGGATGGGAAAATATAGTGCCCGAAAGTTACTTTGGGCAGAAAATAAATATATATTGTTTATTTTTATTGTTGTGGTTTATTATTCCCATATCTATAATGGATTACCACAAGATCTCAGCTACCACCACGGAATTTATATAATAATAATATTGTTTCTTGTATACCATCATTATAAACGACCCTTTTCGATACCCCGAATCGTGCATAATCCAGTATTTTATCGCACGTTACATGACGTCATCGCCATTATTAAACGCGACATGACGTCATCACACATTCAGCCAATAGTAGCGAGAGAATCGTGGGGAGGTAGAAGAAGACGGAACAGCCGACCACCGTTTTCTCGCACGAATGTCAACAATGCCATCTTGAATTTGATTTCCAGAGGGCGTTGGATGTCAAGCACCCGAGACGTCAGAAGAAAGTTGTTTCGCGAAATTAAGTTTGATTCTCTTGTAAATTTATTATGCTGTTATACAAAAAAATAGCGTATGCAACTCGTTTATAATGTTGCTTTAATGCATTCGTACAAATTTGACAACATGTACTCATGCTATTACAACTACGCTATTACTACAAACTCAGTTTGAAATCGAAAAAAACAATCGAACTTCATCTTATAAATGTGTTACAACGTGTGAATGGATAGTCCTACCCGAGGAGCGTTTCACCGGGCTCCTATTGATAGTCGTTTGTATCAGCGCCGGGGGGAGGGAGAGGCGGCGCGGGCAATTCCTCTCATCAGGGGCTTCAGGAATAATGCAGGGGCTCGTACCTGCGCTGACTGCTACGCGGGGGCGGGGAGGAGGCCCAAAGCGAAGCGGGCGGGGGCGGGGCAGAGATCAGGGCCGGGAGCAGAGAAGCGCGGGAGGAACACACAGGCGAGCAACGCTACAAGACGGACGAGACGCTCGTAGGGCAGGTGGGAGCAGTGCCGGAGCGAGACAATTTTGGGCGTCGGGCATTGCTGAAAGGAATTCCCCCCCCCCCGAAGAAAGATTAAAAATGTGAAAGTGGTATCAAGAAACTATGATTTATTATTCAATTATCCCATTCAGTTTTCAGACAATTATTCTGTAATTGTTTTTTTTTCAATTGTAAAATAGTGAGAAATTATACAATTGAAAATAAAAAACAATTATATAATAACTGTCTGAAATTTTAATAGAATAATTGAATAATCGTAAGATTATTGGCCAATTAAGACTAAAATATCAAACTGTGAGTTGTTTTATTTCAACAAATAACAAAAAGTTCGTTAAGCCAGAAAAAGGTTTTGGAAATCTATTTTAAATAATAGTTTTAAGTAAAAGTATTTGGTGATCATATGATTCAATTTTCACTGTAAACTTAAACGCTATAATATTTTGTTGTGTTTAGTGTGTAATAAAATCACATGTTAAATACATGGAATAATAAATATGAATTTTTTATTAATTTTTTTCCATCAGTCGCACCGTCGGATCCCTTAATTTGCGGGGATCCCCGGGTCGGCACTGGTCAGGCACTGGGGCAGGAAAGTGGGGCGGGATGGAGTGCGCATCGGATGAGGAGCATTGCTGGGAGAGGAGTGGATCGAGGGAAGTGACAAAGAGGAGGTTGAGTAGGAAGCGAAAAGAGTCGTGGAGAATGGTTGTGTACTTGGAGGGGGACGTGAGAAGGGCTTTTGGCAGAAAATGTGGTGTGGTTCCGTGTGCGGTGGAAGGCACTGTAGTGTGAACTTATTGTGGGCTGACCCACAATAAGAACTTTTTGAGTTGGGGTTGTGTGTGTGAGTAGGGGGGGGTATGAGAGTGTGAGGGACTGTGTGTGTGTGTGTTTATGGAGATTGTGTGTGGGGGAGATTGTGTGTGTGTGGATTATGTGTGAGGGGGGGATTGCGTGTGTGGGTGGATTGTGTGGGTGGAGGGTTGTGTGGGGGGGTTATGTATGTGTGAGGCGGGTTGTTTGTATTTACGTGGGGGTTGTGTCTGTGGAGGAATGTATGGTTATGTTGTTTGTTTGTGGAGGGTTGTGTCGGGGGTTGGAATAGGAATTAGGACGGAGATTGAGACAGAAATTGGAAGATGATAGCAACAGGTATTAAAGTGGGAATTGTGGGGGAATTGTGAGAAAATTGGGACGAGGTTTGGGTCCCAAATTGATGTAGGAATTGGGTTGGGGATTGGGATGGACACGACACGGGGATTCGTAGCAGTAAGCTTGCCGGAGCGAGTAGCGTGAGCACGGAGAGAGAGATAGAGAGAGATAGAGAGAGAGATAGAGAGAGATAGAGAGAGATAGAGATAGTGATAGAGATAGAGATAGAGATAGAGATAGAGAGATAGAGATAGAGAGAT
>BLKR01015639.1:0-35000 GCA_011170035.1 Teleogryllus occipitalis
TTGAATTAGATTGGTGAAAGTGTGGATCTCTGAGGGACTCCAGCATGTATTGGGTGATTGGTAGACCTTTCTGTATTATTTTGAACTTTAAAACTTCTCAATGTGAGAAAACTTTTAATAATTTGTTGTAAATAGTGAAAAAATACAATTTGTCGCATTTTGTCAAGAAGTCCGATATGCCAGACGCTGTCAAATGCTTTTTCTATATCAAGAAATAATGTGAGAGTATGTTTTGACTTTTGAATATTTCATGCTATAAAATCTGTTAGTGTTAATAGTTGAAATGTGTAGAATGATTAATGCGGAAACCAAATTGTGCGTGAGGAATTATGTTAATTTGATTAATAAAGGGTGTAACCGAATGAGGCGGTGAAAAGTGCCCCCAAACCAAATCGATAATCGCGATGCTCATATGATAGAGAATACAAAATGACGTGGATTCACAAAAAATCAGCCTCCTAGGGCAATCTGTTGCAGAGATACGAGAATGTTTTGCACGTTTTATTTTTTTCTCAGCATCTATTTCGTGTATCAGGCTAAAAAAAATGCATAGACGGGGAAACATAGTTGAATTTGAAGTTATTTTTGTCAACGAATTTTGACGCCAAATTCATATAGAAAAAGAAACTTGAAATTCATGTTCGATGTGATAACGTTGGAGTACTATCTCAATTTTCCCCCTAAAATGGGTCTTATAACATTGTATAACATATATTTTCAGATTTTTAAATAATGTGGACGGTAGTAAAAAAAAATTAAAATATTTTTTTTCAGTTTAAACATTTGAAATTCGCGTCAAAATGTGATTGGAAAACCTCACCAATGTTTAAACAGTTTATATTAAAATTTTTGAAAGCTCTCGCTTACCAGGAGGATTTGGAACTTTTTTGCTTACAAATATTTGTTTCATGTGGAAAGTATTTTTATTATCGAAATAAAATTATCAAACTCCACTTGTTCTTTGATTTATCTATCGTTTCTAAATAAATCAAATTAGTGGGTTTTAGGTATATTAATCATTTATGTTCATAATATAGATCAAGTTACTTAGTTGTAGATTTATTAATCATTGACAAATAGACAATCATGGACAATCTTTGTCACTTTCTTCAAGAACTGGGATGCATTTTTTATATACAGTCTACTCAAAATTTCTTTGTTTTTCAACATTTCTATTTAAAATACCTCTTTAACAATTTTCGCCAAGTAACTAGCTTGTGCCAAATGCATGTTTAAATTATCGCAGCTATGTGGGAGCAGCATCAGAGGGTGCCACTTTCTATCGCACGTTGACAATATCGTTTCCCTCCCGATATTCCCATTGTGGAAAGAGATGGGTGGGCTCCTCCGGTGCACTGACTTTTTGCTCGTTCTTCACAGCACCAGGTTTCGTCACGAACTATGAGACTATTTCGTTTGAAAAGCGAGATTGCCCTAGGAGGCTGATTTTTTTGTGAATCTATGTGATTTTGTATTCTCTTTCATGTCGCGATTATCGATTTGGTTTGGAGGCACATTTCATCGCCTTATTCGGCTATACCCTTTATTTATTTAATCTGGCTAAAATTTCTTTTCAGTTTCAGTTTTAGTATGATCTTTATTTTGTTTTGGAATGGGTACTATTAATGCAGTTTTACAGGATTTAGGGAAGTAATTGAGTATATTTATGAATCTCTATTTTTTTTAAAAAACGTTTCCTGTTAGTATATTCAGATTAGGTTTAATTGATGGAGCACTAATTATTTGCCATGTTATTTTTATTCTATGTTTATAAGTAATTAAGTTCAGTAAACTTTTAGGTATTGGATTTGTTATTATTTTTTGCGATAATGTTGTTTAGAAGTAGAAAGTTGAATAGATGTCCATATATTATTTTAAAAATGTGTAATTGCTAAATCAATATCCTCGGATTTGTATAGTTTATCTGGATACTAGTGTAAATTTAGTATGTTTGTATGAAAATAATCCTAGTTAATTGTTCCACAAATACGGGAGTTGCGAGAGTAGAAGGCTGGATAAATTTTATTAAAAGTTATTAAAATTGGATCATGTTCCAAATATAAGGCTGGAAGTGGGTATTGAAATCTCTGTATGTTTATATTCTGAGACAGTATTATGTCGAGTATGTCTGAATTTCAATTTCTATGATAAGGATAATGAATGGGTTGAACAGGAGCGTCAATTGTTCAATACTTGGCTGTGGAAATGTTAAATAGTACTTTCCCTTGAGGGGTAGTGGTTCTACATCATCACGCTGTTTTGCATTTAGATCACCCATTTAATTTGTTTTGTCATTGTCAGTAAATATTGTTTTTAGAATGTTAATTGGAAGTAGTTTGTTTGAGGGTTTATAGGCGGAAATTATTATTTTACCAATGGAGAGATATTATTGTATGGCGACCATTTCTAGGTCTTGTGAAGTTGGTACTGATTTATTAGCATCAATAAGTCTTCTTTTTATAATTGAGCTTTTCCTCCATTATGGGGTCAATGTCTGTCTTCTCTGTAAATTTTATGATCTGGTATATTAATCCTTAAATCGTTATTAAGATGTTTCTGTCACACAAGCAATGTCTATCTTTTGATCATGAAGAAAATGCTTACATTTTGAAAGTTGTCTGAATAGTCCTTTGGCTTTCCAATGAACTAATATAATTTTAGAATTGTTGTCCATTATTTAATATTGTTGGTAATATTTGTTGTATTACTTTTTGTATTTGTGGAACTAACATGTTTATTACTCCCGATGTTAAAATTGGAATTATGGAATTGTAATTATGGAATTGTAATTATTTGACTGAGGTGATGAAATTGAATAGCTTTTCCTGAAGACATTTTGTGATTCCAATGGCACAGTTGGTAAATTTGGAAAATTTCTTGTATCATTTATGTTTGGGTGGATATTTGAAAAGTCTGTGTTTTGAGGATTTGATTTCAGTTGAGAATTAGTTTGAATAAACATTTCTGCAGAGGAGGATTTTGAAGAATCATAAGAGTTGGTACTTTTCGTTTCAAAACAAACACATCCTCTATAATTCGCTGTGTGTTTTTATGGCAATTAACACTTTTAGGAGTTTGACTTTTTGGTTTATTACATTTTATATAGTAATAATTATCTACACATCCTACACATCTTGATTTTAGCTTTCATTTTGCCTCGGTATGATTTATTCTCTGGCAATTTTTGCACTAAATTGGGAAGTTGATTTTGTTTTTAGTTTTGACTTTAACTGTATTATTAAATAATTAGTGTGATCTAAGTCAAATAGATGTTTTTTGCTTTACAGAATATTGTTTGTCTCAAAATGATCTAAACGCACTCCAAATTCCTAGTGTTTACCTTGCAGGAACTTATTGTCGAGCGAAATAAGGGCTCTGCTTATGGAGGTTCGTGTATTTGCGTAAGAAATGATATTGATTCTACCTATATGTCATAATTCAATTTATATGCCATTGAAAACGTCTTACATCTTACTACGCTCGAAATGATCTTACGATCTGAGCGATAATTCTGAAAAAAATTATTAATCTCTCTTTTTAAATCCATTGTTGTAGGTGGAGATTTCAATATTGATTTTCAGAGCGAGTTCCACGAAAAAGAACAGTTTCTCAATTTACTTCATTCGTTTAATTTAAATATTACAGTGAATGGACATTAAATCACAAAAAGCATTGGATCAAATTATAATTAACCAAACCACAACTAGATATGAAATAATAACGAATAATCTAGGTTACAGTGACCACGATGCACAAATTCTTACAATTACTAATAACATGAACACTGACGCAATAAATAATATATGCCTGTGCAGAGTAGTCACTAAAGTGAACATAAAATTATTTACGGACTACTTGCTGAAGGAATCATGGGACGCAGTTCATATTCCGAAGCTTAAAATCTCGCAGTCCTGGCATCGCTATGACCTCACACTACACTCGCTTGCTGTCCTCCGCTTTCCATAAATCGATTGAAACTCAGCCAAACAAACACGTGACTTATTCTATTAATTTCAAGTGATTATTAAATTTTTGTCTTTTTTCTATAAAATCTGTTAATAATAGCGAGAAATAACTCATCTCAGGTATACAGGTTTAATTTAAAGTAAAAATCATGAAATTTGGTTCAGTTGAATCTCAAATTGCTTTCTAAACAAAAACCCTTAATGTTTTTAATATAAAGATGGGAAGGTTGTTTGTAGAATATGAAGCAACATAAACAATTCCATGTCGGTGTCTAGAATACGTAGAATAAAAATATTTCTCTATGAATAAAAATATTTCCGAAAGTCTTTTCTGTGAATTTCCTGTGAAATAACCCTGATGACAAGTTCTTGAAACAGCACTTGGAGTGGCCATTAAAAGTTAAGTGCTTATAAAAGTAACAAGATAAGCCACAGCAGCAACAGCTATTTTCCTGCAACTAAACGTTAATATCTCGATTTTGGTCAAAGTATGACTGGTGTTTTAACAACCATCAAGTACTTCATTGTATGTACAAGACTACACAGTAATGAGATAAGTCATACTTTGTTCCAAATCGAGATATTGGCATTTACGAATATCAGGAGATTTCTTGTATCAAATGTGGCTTCTCGTGTTACTGCATTAAGCCCTTCAAATGCATTCATTCATAGCACCCTTCGAATGTATGCATTCCCCTTATACAGTCTTGTGGGTGGTGTGGAAGATCTTGCATCTGCGTAAAGTTATTCCGTGAAAGGTCCATTTCAGATGTTTTCATCCGCATGGGGCGTGGGGGGAGGCGAGGACGGTGGCGAAGGCGTGAGCAAAAACAGCGGGGGCGGGGCGGGGCGGGGAGGGGAGGGGAGGGGCTGCTCGTGGGGGTGACCTCCGCGCTGGTGTGGGAGCACAATAGAATTGCGCGGCCGAGACCTCCGCCCGGTGCCGAGCGGGGGGAGGGGGTGTCGCCATGTGCAGCAGCCGCGACGTCAATGGGAACTAGGGCGAGCGTTAACATTCCCCCCAGACCACTAGCCCAAACTACAACTATGAGAACCTCGTTCAGAAATCTACCCATTTTGTACAGCCCTGGCAACCAAAATTGATCGCGGCCGTCAGCTTTTGCATGGCTTGGGCAGCTCTTGTTGTGATGAAAAGTTGCAGAAATTGCAAAAATCGAATCGATAGCAGACGTCTAGGGAATAATTTCAATAAAAGTCAGCACAATTCAATATGTGTTATTTTAGCAACAATTAAAGTAGGTACTAGCAATAATTTTTGATCTCTAGTAAAAATTGTTATTTTTCAATATTCCCCTCAGAGACAATTTCCTTTTTCTAAATTGACTTTAAACGAGATGCCACATTCCGGAATCTGATCGGCGCTATCGTCTTTCGTTTCCGAGATACGTAATTGTTTATAATAAATTAGGATATCATGACATCTATTTTTTGGCAGTCAATTCATTATTATTAGTTCGAAGATTCTGTTTTTAAATGCAAATATTGTGAGCATAAAAAACACGTGATGTTATGTAATAGTTAGCAACGTATATCTTTAAATTAAGTTGAATAGAATTTTCTGCTTTGGTCCACTACAACATTCATGTAAAGATTTTTGGTAAATAAAATTTCAATTACATTTTCAGAAACATGTTTAAGTCTGTGTTCACAGTGAATAGTGGTATTGTTCCAATCTTTAAATCTTTATTTCATTAGACTTTATTATTCAATTTTTGGGAGTGGGGGCAATTTTACTTAGTGCTTTACATATTGTACGTTTCTGATGTAACTTTTCTACAGGTATAGCTTTTGCTTGACATAACAGCAAAAGTGCTAGTAATGTTGAAGAAATGCATTTGGTAATCCCTCTGACTGCAAATCTATTTCGAATTAACTACCAGTACATTTTTAGAATGTGCATAAATAATTTTAAGAGCGTGAAATCTTAGAAAACATTAAATAAAAGCATTTGAAATTTTGGTGAAACAGAATTATTCGATGTTACGATGCGTAGTAGTGCTGTAGTAAGAGAACATTAATATAAAATACTTATCAAACCAATATTGTATGTCATGTAATTTCCATTATTTTGGGTCTTTAATATTCAGAGGAAGAATTTGATGTCTAAGTAATAGTAATTTAGAAAAATCACAATTTTTAATTATATGTATATATATATATATATATATATATATATATATATATATATTACAATTTAGAAAAACAATAATATATAGTATGTTTGTATTCTTACTTATATTCTTTAGATTACGAAACGAATATTCTTTCGAATCGCTTATTTTAATACGAAATTCTTTCATAGAGATGAAACCATTCTTGACTACAAATATTATCATTCTCTTTCTCACAAGTGCTTTGTACATTCCCTTTTGCTCCAGACGTATTTTGAAATGGAGAAAGTCTCTAAACATATTCTCTCATCTATAACATGGCCACTGACTGCGAACACAGTTACAACTTGATTATGAGGTCGACATCATCACCTGATCTATTTCCCCAGAAAATGAATCTCAGGCAGGCAGGTTCCCAGGTTTCGCATCTACTTTCTCACAGAAGTTTCAGTGCAAAGTCACTGCTTTGGTGCCATTGTGACGTGCTCCCGCGCACAGAAAGCGCGAGAAACCCATTTAATTGGGGGCACTTCTGCTGGAGAGGTAGTCAGAAGGGCCGGTCGTCACGGCTCAGAGCAAAACAGAGCAGAGCAGAGCAGGGTTGGTGGTGGTGAGTGGGGAAGGATGACGGGCGGCGGGCGGCGGACGGCGGGCGGCGGGCGGCGTAAAGCCACATAGAAGCGAGAGACGATGGACAAGAGGGGAAACGTAATGGACCGGGAGGAGAGAGGGCGGGGCAACCCGAGCGAGGTGGAGCCATGCACGGGCGGGTGGGAAGCAGGTGTGCAGGGGAGGCTGTAGGGCGGGGCGGGTGGGAAGGAGCTGGGCAAGGTGGCTGTAGGGCGGGGGAGGGGAAGCAGGGCAAAACTGATGCCCAGTGCAATGGATGAATGACGCAACGAACAACTGTCGAGTCAACATCTCACGACACTTCCATCACCTCCAGCAAGAGAACACCTTATGAACTTCTAAAATGGAAGCTTTTACGAGCAAGTGAAAATAATAGTAACTAGCGTAACGTGGCGTCTCCGACAAGTACTGTTATTGCAATTTTTATTTGTACTTTGCAAGCGCATTATAAAAGGAGATTTTAAACCCAAAACAGTTGCCTGGTCTATCTTCGGAAACAGAGTTACATGAAAAAGTATTAATAGAAGAACTGTTTTAAATATTTGTGCTTCATTAGATACTTTTTTAACTGTCATCAGTCTCCGAATCGTGTCCTAACTATACACGTTATGACGGGAAGGCAATATACTAATTCACGACATTTCACCAATTCAGGTGCATTGACTCCCCTCCCCACAAGTTTTTTCTTGAATATTTCCAAGATATTATAGAATGATCCTGATAAAAAATGTCAAAAGATGCCTCTAGCCGACAGTAATCAAGTGAGCTACTGATCATCTGTGTAGGTGCCTTAAAACTCCCCCCAAAACGCATTGTGTCAGAAAAAAAAGTTGTGCCAGAAATGTATTGATCAGAAAAAGAAGTCTGTCGTTCATTAGTAGACAGAGACCTGCCAGTTATATAAAAATGAACACATTCAGTATTTGTGCGAATGGCATATTCAAGTAAAATAGTAATCCACATCAGATTTTCAGATGACAATCAGATTGATATTATTTAATGCCAAATACAACCCAGCTTTGATACGATAGGTCTGATCTTGAGATTTATGAACAGTTTCGCTGCCAAACATGAAGTTTGACGATATCCATATCATCGATTTTTTCGCCAGTTATTGTCTACGACAGATATTTAAGGTTAACTTCAGGTTACTTCGATTAGATGGAATAAGGTAATTTTAAATAATTAATTATTTAATAATTAATTGCCAAGGAGAATTATACAGACTGCTAATGTTTAGGATGTTTTAATCCCTTAGTAAACGAGAAATTAAAGAAACATCCTGTTAAGTGGAAGACATTTTTACACGGAGAATTTCTTTGTAGAGCTTTCTTCCATCTGAAGGGTAATGCAAATTTTAGTAAAATGGGCCTGGAGTTACGCGTTGTAAACTAGTCGTTCATCTTCGGAAAGCCAAACGTGCTCTGAATGAGATATGCTGAGGAGAGGAGACGCGTTGAATCCCAGGGTTTTCCGGAACGCGGATGTTTGTATGTGGAAGTATACCTTCTCCTGTCATGAATATTAAACTGCACTCGAGTATATGCAATTGGAAAATGGATCTCAGGGGTGTGATGCATTTGCTTGAGAATTTCATACTCTGTTTATCTTTCACCCTTGACTAAAGTTCATTATTTTCAAGATACTTATGTCTGGGACAGTTTTTATGTCAAAAATGAATGAAAACTTGATCAAAATATGTTTTTACACTTGGAATGGAATAAATGAGAGATATTTTAAGTCTCTGAAACAGGCTTTTGAATGAAAATCGAATTACATTTTAGTCTACTCATTAGGGGAGAAATATATTTTTTTGCTTTGATTTCATAAAGTTACTTAAAATTTGTCACAATGAAAATTGTTTATTTCTGATTAATTTTGTTTTTAATATTTTCCTAGAGTTCCTTTTTACTTTATAAAATTTCCGGATTTTCATTAACTAAAGTTCAGTAAATGTTGACTAAATACATAGAGTTCTTGTGTGTTGTGAAGGTGCGCAGGGAGAGGAATAGTTTACTTTAGAAGTTGCCTATGAGGCAGTCCTTCCACTCCATGAAAAGATCTACAGTAATTGGGAACTGTCGCTAAAAGAATCGAAACCTGCAATAAAGACTGTCATACGGAGGGAATGAGAATATCCGTAGAGGGGAAAAGAGCGTATGTCACTAATTGATTGCACGGTTTAGTTTTTCAGAATGTATATTTTTGCACTCCATCTAATGACAGGCAGACCTCATGTGACACGGTATTTATTCTTGTGTACAATATGTAAAATGGTAATACAAAATTTTTTTACTCTCTAAGTATATTTTTTTACTCATATGAGGCTGACATACAATTAAAATGAATTTTTAGTTCTATTAGATGTAGAATAAATGGTTTTTAACTAATTTTCTCCCTAATGAATTTTTTTGCACATCGCACAATACGACACAAAGCAAAATCATGTTGTTAAAGCCCTTCATAACGCCAAACTGTTGCTATATGATGGACATTTTCGTATAAAAAGTAGTAAAACTCTTGTCTGCATATGCTTCGACTTCAGAGCGGACCAACTACCGCTTGCTTTACTTCGGCCTCTCCCTCAGATTTGACCACAGATATAGTGGCTAAATATGGTTTTAGAAAAATATTCCAATCGTCATCATGAACACACACTAGCCAAAAACATACTACAATGCTTTGGCGATTGGGGCGAAATCAACGTCTAATGTTTAAAATTTTCTGAACTTGCTTATATAGTATGTTATGGCACCAAATGTCTGAAGCGCATTTATTTAACACAAAAGACCACCATTTCAGTAAAGAAAAATGAAGTTTGACAGCCCTGTATTTGGGGAGATGGGAATACACGGAATAATCTAGAATAATCTAGATGTTTCAACGTTATCCATTAGTATGTAGAGCAAAAACATTAGTACGAGACAATAGCGAGTGTAACACATAATGTTTTATTGATTAATAGAAAAGCTATTAACATTCGCGTGACGATGTTGTACATTAAGCTAAAGTAATTAATCGTTGAAATATACCGCGTTTAAATAAGGAACCAGACTTCGTATACTACACTATATGTTATACTCGTAACACCAACATTTTCTTCGCGCATGTTGGCATTTTAACCACTCGCATAATGTTGACTTCTGGCAGGAAGAAAAAGAAAAGGGCGAGCTACATCCTGTGCCGGTGACATCTTCTATGTAACTCGCTCGACTTCCAGTGCAAAGGTCACGGGATCAACTCGTCAGCAAGTCATGATAGGAGGACCTGAACCCATTTGCTTACAAAGAGGTCACTTTTGCTCCCATGGCGCGCGCTCTCCATGTAAACGAGGTGCGGCGCGCTCCACTGCCCCGCCCCGCCTGCAACCCCCTGCCTCCCCTGTTTCTAACCCCCACTCTTTCCCCCCAGCGTCTTCCTCCAACCTCTCAACTCTCTCACTTTCGCGCATTTCCATCATTTACTCGCACCTCTTTCGACTCTCGATCCATTCCTATCCTTCCTCGAACACTCTGCGAACCACAATTGCTTCTCTTTCTTCAGAGGGGAATCATGTCCGAGAAGGCGGGCATGGTTTTTGGTAGAATGTTATAAACAAGCACCCGGATCGTGTGTTTCACGGCAGTACTCATGTCGTTAGCTTCAAGGTGGAGGTAGTGAGTAGACGATGCTAAGCTCCGTGTGGCCCGGTTCGCCCGGTAACCCACCGAATTGGGCGAAGGACTTCTTCGGAGTGACGCTGATCACGCGTATAAACGTCCAGGCTAGCACCACGAACCACCCTGTCTGGTCGCCTAGGTTCCGGCGATACTCACGTCGATAGCTCACTGTCGATAGCAATGAGGAGACAGGAAGGGAGCCCCAAGCCACCCACACCTTAGTTTGTGTGCCTCGTTGTGGACTCTCGACTTTGTGGTGGCAGTGGCCCAGTACTTTGGTCATAGAGCAGGGACTTCTTCCTGGCGCATTGCGAGTGGCCCATTGTTTAGACACCGGTACCGGCCTGGAAAGTCTGTACCTCTGAGCAGACAGGGCGGCCCGAATTAGGCATTGAATGGGAAGGTTACCGAACGGGTAAACTGCGTACCAGCGGGATCCAGATACCAGCCTGAAGGTGTTCTTGTGCACAGGGAGGGTGTGCGGAAAAAGACGTTAAGCTCAGATGCCCACCCCTAGCTGAATTCCTCCTGTGAAGTCATTGTGTGGAGTGATAGACCATACAGTGTAATACCTACTACATTTCTCAAACCCACCCCTACTTGACACCGCCCCCTCTCATTCCCTTCCTCCTCCAATCAATTCTCTTCCTTCATTTTTCTCCCAACTTCTCACTTCTCCCCTTACTACCGCACCTACAAATACCATTATAGTCTTTCTTCTCTCTGCTATATTTATTCCTCCCTGATTGCTTGTTTCCTTTCTTCTCCAGTACCTTGCATCCTGTGTTAATTTCACTTATTTCATTCAGCTTACACACCTCCATCTCTCTCGCCTCGCTCTCAATCTTCGGACATTATCGTTCCTCCGCTCTTGCGTGGCTCTTGCATTCTGTCTCCCCGCCTGCCGTCCTTTGCTTGCGCCGCCCCACCCTCACCGCTCCTTTGTGTGCTTAGGAACCTCTGACAGCTTCATACCCACCCGCGCGCCACGCAGATCTTTCCGTCACCATTCCTTTTACTCCCCTGTCACCTCTCGCTTCATCGCTCCCGCCAAACTCCCTCCTCACATCTCCGCTTCCTGGGTTGTGCCAACTCTGCTGGCGTCAAACCACCTCCTTTGTTCCGACTTCCACAAACTTTTCGCGCTCCCTCAGCTGCCGTTGTAGGTCCCCTGCGTCCCGCCCTAGTCGCTTTCTGCCTCAATCGGCGCCGCCCCAGCCTCCTTTGAAACACCTGCCGAATCCGCCTTTTCAATTATTTGCCACTTGTCATCTCTGGCGTCTGGACCGGCTGAAAAACTTTGCCCAACAAGGTTTCCTTATTCACTGCTCGTTCTTAGTAACACAGTAACCTGGGTGCTTGCGTTTTTACTGCAGAAGATTCCATGAGTAGACAATAAATAACAATAAAGTTGATTTCTTACTTTTGGCTTGTAACCTTATTTTATATGTAATCGTAATATATGGAATATAGCATTGAATTGAATGTTCATTTATAATGTGGAATGTGAGTTAATATTATTTTCGCCCGAACGCCTCAACTGTAATTTTGTAAATGTAAAGTTTGACTGTAAATGCTAATACTTGATTGGGTTATTGCACCTACTCTCATGTTGCCCTTACCGACAGAATTATCATACTCAGTATCACTGCTTACGGCACAGCGGTTGTTATGCGATAGAAAGGCTTCAAGGAAGAGTCCTCCCGCCATTAAATATTTGTTATTCAAGTGTTGCGTTATGTAACACCAACTTTTTTTATGTTCATAGTATCAAAATGACTGTTGCACTGAATATACGCGCATACTCTACTATGTTATTGTAGTGTTCTTGAAGATGTTTTTCTTAAAATATTTCATTTATTTCAATGTTATATGTGAGAATTTAATTAGTAGCTCCTAAGTAACGTACGTGCTACTTTTTGAAAGAACCAGTTCATGGGGTTTTGTTCAGCTACATTTTTGCTGCTGAAATCCGCTGGTTAATAATAATAATAATAATAATAATAATAATAATAATAATAATAATCCAGTCCTGATAATCAAAATCGCTAAGTCAGTAGTGCCGTATTATCATCATCATCATTCAATCTTTCACCCCCCCCCGGACTGACAATTCTGGGGTATAAAAATCGGATTCAATCTAATGCTGATCCCCCTGATTGATTTCATGCAAGACTTGCCACGTGATAAAAGACACTGAGCCCGTGCAAGTTCATGTATGCGTGGTCCAAGACGGCCGATTCGCGAGAAAAAAAGAAAAAAAAAATTAATACCACTACGTTTGTCACCGCACCTTGTCATGACCATTGCCCCTCGAAAATCGTGCGCCCCCTGCCCCGCTTCCCGATCGGCAGCCTGTCAGCGCGGCGCGGCGCCCGCGGCGGGGCTCGCGGGCCCGTGAGGCGGCGGCGGCGGCGCGAGCGGCCGGGCCTCGCATCGATCTGCGCAACAGGGTGGCTCCGCGCCCCGCCCCGCCCCGCCCTGCGCCCCGCCCTCCTCGCCCCGCCCCGCCCCGCCCCGCCCCGCCCCGCCCCGCACTTCTTGTGCCCGGTCCACGCCGCCCGCGGTGCGTTCGAGAGAGGCGCGAGGAGGCGCAGTCAACACGTGTCCCCGCGCCGCCCCCTGGGCGCAGCCTGCCCCTTCGCCCCGGGCGAGGGCCGCGCCTCTCCCTTCCGCAACGGCCCCATCTCCTTCCATCCTCTTACGCTGCTGTTTCTCATTCTACCGGTTACCTGCAGTGTCTCTGCCCGCGAGGTCCTAGGGATCCAGTCGTAACAAGGATGACTTTTGACACTACTGCACAGCTAGATCGAATTCAGCCGCCGTCTAGAGGTGAATTCTAGATGACTTTTCGCATCGGTAGTTTCGTTTACTTTTACAGGCATTACCAGGCGAATGCTACGGGCAATATCAGACGAATCTATTAAATTGGCCTTGAACCACACGTTATCTTTCTTTCGTCTTGCTAGTTCTATCATTTTCCCTCACCAATGACTTTCCCTTTCATGCCACACACGCTCACATATGCCGGGAGCTTAGAGTTCTCTCGGCTGCGGTGGTGCCCCGCTGGGGAAACCCCGCATGCTTGCGCGAGTCTCGCGTTTTAGATTTAGTAGAAACATCGCCACCTCCTGGGACACAAGATGCACTACACTTAGGCGACTAATAACCACAGCAGTTGGCGTGCCCAGAAACACCAATCAATCATCTCTTATTTTCTTCTTATTCTTCATAAATCCCTGAAAGAATTTACGTGTTCAAATATCAGAGAAATGGTAAATTAAGAAGTAATGAATCTTCGAAGATATCACTGGGAATGATTTATTTTGTAGTGATGATCTGATTCCAACCCTGTCGCAGAATAATGCTATTCGCTGCCGACTGCGGTAGTTTTGTTGCACACTCTACCAACCGCCAACTGGATCTACGTCGTTATTCCAGATGAGATATCAGAAAATACTTTTAATAACCTTTTGTAATAAGATCATCAAATGAAAGTTGGCAGTATGGTAAACATAAAGTACTTTACGAAGGCACCTTTCATCTATTGTGCTGTTATCGGTCGCAAACAAGCTAAGAGTTAGGAGTCGATGTTTCATTTATACATCCTGTTAACGATGACTCATCAATTTTTTTCCACAACAGCGAAATCATCGAGTTGATGCATTCACGGCCGCAATGCAAGCAAACCTATTAGTGATGAGAATGCATTCTCATTCGGATATGGGAGGTATCTCCCGTTGTTGGACTTCCAGCGGCCACCGACAGACTCAGTTGGCTTAGCGCAGCTAAAACCCACTGCCCTGGAGGTCCTTCACTTCGGGTCCTGACTGCGGGATATCCGATATTATATACAGAGCTCGCTCGAATTCAGTCACTGTTTGGAGAAAAGTGCTAGCGGACGGTTGCTCTGATCTGCAATTTTCCGAAGTTTGTTCGGTTAAAGACCAAACGAATGCCGGAGCAGTATCTTACCAAACGGGCCACAGACCGCGGGATCTTTTCGTTCTCTTCCTTCTCCTCTCCTCTCCCTTAAAACCATACACACATACACTTACATGCTCCACACTGCCACACATCAAACTATTCGGGAGTTTAGAGCTTGTCCCAGCAGGGGCGGTGTCCCGCTGACGGAGATAACTGGAAGGGAATATCCGCAAGCTGACGCGTGGATCAACGTCGCACCAGCCGTGGAGATATACGGCCATTTCCCGGGACCTAATCACGATAGTCACGTTAGTTTCCCCCTGATACTTAGGCAACCCTTCATGCATTGGTGTTCGGCAGCTACCCGATATAGCTGGCCGTTATAGAGCGAATAGATGACGCAATTGAAGCGAGTATATCCCACCAAGTCATTTCAGTACTTTTCGTCATACTAACTTTTATGCAAAATTAATAAATAAGAAATAATTTTTCCTCGAGTAGAAGTATTCGCCCGCCATCATTAGTTTCGATTCTTCTTAACAGATGGCGGTCTTTAGAATCTTTTTCATAATACTGGCCTGTTAATATATCTGCATAACGCAATCCAACAGAGGAATGAAACGGTAATCGTAATTGCCGCCGGCATTAAGGAATTCAGTGATCCTCAACCTATTTATTAAACTTCGAAAACGAATGACAAAAAACATAAGGAACATATATAAACAATATAAATAACACGTACAAAAGTCAGGTTCAACAGTTCACTTTAAAGTTGTATTATTTTTAACTTATAATTTCTCATGGTAGTAAATTTGAATATTGAATGAAAATTTTTTAATATAGCTAATTTCTAATCCTTCATAAAAATATTGAAGGTTTCGACGGCGATGTACTTAAATCTCTTAATGTTGATTCCACATCCTTGGTGCTGACTGTGAATAACTATTTACAAATTCTAATTTTTTTCTAAACGGATTGTTCAATACGTGCTTCTGCTACTGACGAGGATTCCCAACCTCTAAGTTCTTTCAACGACAGTAGATTGCCACCGTTTTCGATTAGCATTGTTTTCCGAATCTGTGAAATGAATTCAGATGTCACTAAATGTAGTTTCCTAAACATAAAAATGAAAAACATGGAATACTAACCTTAATAGGTCATCATTTTTGTTAACTAGGAAAAGTAAACATTGTTTTAACATTCGGAATGTTGTCCTCAAAGACGTGGAAGAGTATTACAAAAAGCATTGAACGACACATGGCCGACTTGGTTACAAACCTCGGCTATCGCCTCGACTTACAAACTTCAACCGCGTTTTTCTTTGGTGTATATCGGCCTAATGAGGTTAATAACGGTAGTGAAATTTGACCGTTAATAATAACGGATTGTTTCTGTTCAGTTTGCTTTAAGTCTATGTGACAGAACAGTATTTCGAAAAGATATGATCGGTGGTTTATATAAATCAGGGGCTCAGAGCTTGTCCCAGCTGGAGCGGTGCCCCTCTGGGGGATACCTGGAGGAGGAAATGCCCCATAAACCGACCTGTAGGTTGGCTCCGGTGTGGTTTCAACAACTGACTCCCTGTCCCTTTCACTGTCTAGATTGAAAGAATTTTACTTCAAAAGGGCGGGCAATAATTCTTATGTTGTTTTACGTTCATTCGTGACATTTCTAGACGCAACGTGTGCACTGACATATGGCGCTAACGCTGGTAATATGAAAGAGGATTGTCACTTTTCGTGTGCTGGTTTGAATGTCGCAGGGCACGCACCCAGTACTAAACCACTGCATATCTCAAATGTCTGTTATCATACCACATCGTTCACTGTGTACAGTGGCCAGCTGAGTTACCTCAGGGCCAGCATTGCCACATACTTACAAGCGCTACATTACTACACATCTCGAGATATTAATCAGGAGCTCAGAGCTTGTCGCAGCTGGGGTGGTGCCCCTCTGAAGGTATACCTGAGGGAGGAAATGCCCTGTAAACTGACCTGTAGGTTGGCTCCGGATTGCATCATTCACTAGGGAAGAAAAACAGCCACCTCCGGGTATGAAAAACACTTTCTCTACACGTTATTATCCAACGTTCAAATATCGAGGAAGTACAATAAACCTGTACACATGTCTTAGCGGTCTGCTTAAAACTGTCCTAAGAACAATAATTCAGGCAGCTCCGGGCACACACATTGCATCTATGTTCACACATAATATTTCAATCTCAGCCAGCCAATAGGGGAGAGGGGTGAGACGTAGAATTGTCCCTCACGATGTTCTGAGTCCAGCTCTTTGGGCAGGTGCCAGAGGAAAATGAACCTTCGTTTGCAGTTTGGGATGCATAAAATAGGCTTGCTGATGATTTTTTCATGGGTATCGCATTTCCCTCATCCCATTTTTCTCAATAATCATGAGGTAAGGGTGTGGCAGTACGTGCAGGGAGAGTGGAAGGACGGTAGGGGCAGAACGGGCCCTGGGTGTCATTCCCTATTCTTCGATTGGGCGATTGGCGTGTGCAGTTAGTTTCGTATTACCCTTTGAGTGCGGGACAAAGGAAGCATCAAGAAACTTTGGTCCCTTGTAATGTGAGCTTTATTGTTTTTGAAGCGGTAATTGGTAGCGGTAATTGGTGGTCTTGATTAGAAATCTCTCGCTTGCCTAGACACGAGTAAAGAGGGAGCTGCGAAACGGAACCAGCGAAGAACGTGAGAGCGATTTCATTTTCAAATTCGCATTTTGCGTGGTTATGTAACCCGTTAACTGGGAAATTTCCTAGTCTAAAAGTTGCTTCAGTGGCGCATCTAGTGCGAAGGCTGCCATTAGATCTGTGTTGTGCTAGCGGTGGCGCCGACCACGTCTGCGCTTCTAATGGCGGGAGCGTCACTGCCACAGCAGCACCACTGCACCGCTCGGGTGAACTCCTCCGATGCTTTGCGAGCAGACGCACCACTCGCAAGTGCTGCTGGATGGCGCCGAGTGAAGGGGCCCTTACAGAGGTGTTTTTCTTCGAAATGCATCTGCTGAGTTCAAGCGCTGGGTTTTTCGAGATGACGCTTTAATGATAGAAGATCTGCACCACAGCCTCACGCGTTGTCGTAGCCCCCAAAGCAGCCCCGCAACGAAGCACTGTTTCGCACTCGTCTCCTTCCTCCGCCCTGCCCTCCTCCACCCTCTCCCTCCCCCCCCTCTCTCTCTCTCCCGCAGGCATACGCACGTATCCCCCCGGGTTGCGGGTGCGCGCGGTGCGTCGGTGCGTCGGCGCGGGCGCGATTGCGCGGCGTCCCGGGGGTGTGGGGGCGAGGCAGGTGCCGAGGTCGGTGGCGGGGGCGGGGGCGGGGGCGGGGACTGTAGTGCCCTCTCGCTCTTTCGCCCATCCCTCGCTCCGGCACGAAGCCAAACCGAGGACGGGCGCGAGACACTTGCTTCGCTGCCGAAGCCGTGGGCGGTTTTTGTGGGCGAAACCCGGAGAGTCGGGAGTTTTCAGAATTCCTGGTGGAGCGAAATGTTAGAATCGCGTTCCTAATAATGCGGTAAAGCAGTGGCTGTCATCGTGTGCAAAAATTAATAATACACAGAGTTCGAGAAGTACAGAAAACAGTATATTTGTAATTAGCATGTCATGCAGTTGATAGAGAATGTTGTAAATTCGTAAGGAATAGCCATAGAATTTATAAATTTTGCACCCTGCATTTCAATAATGCAATGGAAGTGCTGTGAGTTACTCTGTGCAAAAGCAGTAAATAGGAAACAGAAGTAAAATCTCAACTTGTATTTTCAGTGAACCTATTACTACAATGCTCACAAAATAATTAGAAAAGAAAGACGCACTCGGTACTCCGCTTGCATATTCGCGAAAATTATCATTTAATTGCTTTGCCTTTAAACAGTTCAACATTTAATTGAAATTAAAACTACTTTGTTTTCACTTTTAATACTAATAAGAGAAGTTTATTACAAAATAGGGTTGGGGGCAGAAGTCATGGCAACTATTTTTTTCTAAAAGAAACATTATCAGATTGCACAATTTCCTTTGTATTGTGAAACAAATTCTGCAGTGGGGTATGTTCACATCAACAAATGGCTCAGCGAGTGTCTCCATTAACACAGAGCAATATGAAATCAGTTATCCTGCTACCTCCGTTCGAGACGAATGTAACCTGTTTGGAGCAGCGCTCATTCACCTCATACAGAAGACGTTCTCCATGGAAAAAATGCCCGAGAATGTCTAGGCAATCGGAGAGGTGGGAGCTGTTGGTTGGGTGGGTTGGTTGGTTGTCAGTGATTTCGGACACAACTAACGAGGTCAGTATTTCCGTAAGTATAGTGAGTGTTTTTATCGGGAAGTGGCGGTGATGGTCTCCCGCTAGATGGGGAGATTCGGCACCGACCTACCGTCGGCTAGCGGGGTTTCCCTGAACCAGGTAACTCCCACCAGCGGGGCACCGCCCCAGCCGGGACAAGCTCTAAGCTCCCGACAGGTCTCCCGGAATATGTGGTAGTGTAGTGCATGTTAGTGTAACTGTGTGTAAGGGATGAGGTTAGGACAAGGAAGAGTAAGGAAAGATCGCGCGCGGTCCGTGGCCGGTTTGTTAGGGTACTGCTCTGGCATTCGCCTGGTTGATCGGAGAAACCGCGGAAAACTACCGATCAGAGCAGCCGACCGCTAGAATTCTCCTCCAGACAGCGACTTAATTCGACCTAACTGATAAGCTAGTGTCGCAAATCCTTATGCTCTAACCCTTGTATTATTTTATGTTTTTACATAATATAATTGTTTCCGTTCCATCATAACCATTGTCAGATTGCCATCTACTTATAATTCTAAACCATTTCGATTTAACACATTTTTTAATCATTCATGTCTTCTGAAATATTGGACGAGAAAATTACAGTTTGCTTGATATATTTTTTTATACTGCGATAAAAAATTTATAAATATTGGTATGCACTGAAAGGAGTTAATGACTGGTTATAAGTTTTGACACACTAAAATAATAATGTTTGTTTTTTCTTTTCAGGTAAGGGAGATAAGACATTGAAGGCGAAAAGTGTTTTCTATTCTACAACTATTTAGCACGTAAGTAAGAAGTAAACGTATAATTTGAAAAGCATTTTAATAATGTGACCTAAAATATTTAGAGCTTTCAATCAATAAAATGTTACACATTTAACATAAAACATTTTAAATTGGACTGTTTGTCATGTGCTACCGATACTAAATACCAAGTGGTATCGATTTTAAATGCATCTGAATTTTTATAGAACCGCACATTTTATTTATACTCTGACTTTCCTATTGAAACTATGCAGCATGTAAACTCAGCAACTTGAAAAATATATTTTGAGATACTCTGAGGGGTGTCAGTGATTTATCTCGTTTAAATAGAATGATTAATAGATTTTGAAACTTCTTTTTACAATTTTGTTTTTCATATTGACATGCAAAAATAGGGCCGCCGAGAACACACAGGACCTCGGTGATAAAAGGTAGTAGCCGGGTCCTTATCCAACATTATACGTCCATATGAATGTGTATGTGTCTACATATTGTTATTTCTTACAATCAATTACATTGCTATATTTAGATACGACTTAGCTTTCGGCGCTCGACTTTGTACAACGGTTCTTAATACACTTTACCGATTTCTCGGTATCTCAGAACGGGTAGCACTTCTCACGTGACCCATGAGTGACCTATAATTTACCTACATTTCCTAAAAATATACATTTGATCACGTTAATATTTGTCCCTGATTGTTAAGCAATTCCGCCTGCGCTGATGTCCGGCAGGTACACGAAATCTCTTTGCGTCAGAATGTGACCTGACGATCACAAATGCCCGAGAAGCTTCCTAAAAACCAAGGACAAATATCATATGTGTAACTTCGTTGTACGAAATTTTAGTTACATTTTCGATCACTCAACATACCTTAAAGTTTCTAACCTTTATTCTGACACATTGTATTTTGAAATATTTTATGTGCGGTGACATCTAGTGCGATGGTATTTCTTATGAATACTGCCGGATAGGCTTCATATGTGAAAAGAGAGGATCATTAGCAACATTGTCTATGACGAGGCTAGAATACACCCGACATCATTTCTCGGCGTCATTTTAGATCATTAACGTAACAACGAATCTTTTCAGTTAAGATTCTGGATGCGAATAAAACTTTCAGTGCCTGATACGCTCTTCAGAAGAGCCCCCGCTCTGCTTCGTCTCGATTACCCTAAATCTCAGGACATTTTCCTATTTCTGTATCTGTTCTTGAAGCTTTTTGTTTTGTTTCCAATGGACTGAAAATTTCTGACAAGCGTTAACATCGTCTCGCCATATTTTTTTGCTTTAGTAATCGTGCGAGGAATGACCAACGAATCCGCCCATGTCATATTCTTCAGTTATCTGTTGAGGAGAGACATGCAACCAATTCATTTTTCAGTATCTCGTGTATTTTTCTCTGGAGGAGGATTTGTGATTTAAGTTGTCAACCTGCTACTTTCAAATCATGGTTCGCCATAATGCAACGCATATGACACCAATAAAAAACGGAGAACTTTGAAAACACGCGTGCCACTTCTGACACACACGCCATGCGTAGATTGCTGGCGTAGGACGTGGCTTCCGGTCGCCACCGTTTTTTGTTTGGCGTGCGCGTCATCTGGCGGCGGGAGCCGCGAGGCGCCGGCCGAGGCGAAAGCGCCAAGGCTGCTGGCTGGCGCTGCTCCGCCGCCGCGGTGGAGATTGCGGGGGCGGACTGGGACGCGGCCGCTGCCCCCTTGACCCACCTTCCGCCCCGCCCCGCCCCGCCCCGCCCCGCCCCGCCCCGCCCCGCCCATCCCGTTAGCTGGCTTGTCCACGCAGGAACCACCGCATTTTCTTTTCAGCACTCTTGCATGGAAACTAGTTCTTATTTTCACAGTTTATTAATTCGAAAGTGTTACTTTGCCGTACACGTACCGCAAACTAGTCTTGGCCACATAAAACTGCAAAGTAAACAAAATAATGGAGCGACGTGATATATCTACCAACTCACATATTGGGAATGATCCCAAGAATATATGCTTGTAAGTATCCAAAAATTCATACTAAAAATAACGCAGCAGGCGGTTCCATTAGTTTCCGACCTGCCGAAGATATAGCTCATCAATAGGAAAACTTTTTGAATAGTTTATAGTCCTATCTTTAGATGTAATGTTAGAAACTTGCAGCCGACATCTCGCTCACTTTTATGGCAAAGAGTTCTTGACTTAGATGCGGTGCGTGATATGGCATGGTGATTAGCTTCTTCACGACAACGCACCTGCACTTACTACTCAGATTGCAAAGAATATGGTCTTCAAAGATATTAACCCATTCAGATTCCAGTCCTTATTAGGCACGCACTGACGTCTACCACTTTCCAAAACTGAAGAAAAAAATTCAGAGAAGGAAAGTGTCAAACGAGTCTAAGGGAATAACGTTTTTTACTTTTTTGCGAACAAAAATTCAGAGTATGTTTTCGAAGACCTAGAAATACTAATATACAGATATGAAAACTTGGTTTGACTAAAGGATGATTCGTGAGATATGAAAAGTTAAGTTTTTTTTTACTTTTCCACCCTTACGAAGGTATTTTGAAAGAAGAGAAAGTTATGTAATCGTGCGCATATAAACTGGGAATTTTCGGCAGGAAAACTATTATTGTCGGACCCTTGTAACGAAAAAGTGGATAAATCCTGATCCTATATTATAGTAAATTACTTCCTCTTAACACATGGTGTAACCAGAATCCATGGTTAGTGCGTCTTTGATGCCGAGAAATCGTTTGACGGCAAAATGTCTGTCAGTTTGTCTCTGTCCATCCGTGAGTGGTCAACGCTAGCTCCAAAACCGTTCAGCCGATTTTCTCGGAAATTGATATTTCCCGATATATCACAATTTTTTGAAAATTTCATCTCATATTTTTCAAGGGACGGTAAAAATATGGTGCTAGTTCTGTTTTCCGCACTCTCCGTTTTTTCGAAAATTGAAAAAAGTTAACATTTTAAAACTACAAAATTGAAGATAGTTTTGAACTTCACAGTCTCTTAAGAAAAAGAAGCTCTTGACGAAAGGTCATGGAACTTGTTTGGAAAAATGAGTATTTTTGGCTTCATTTGTGCTTGAAATATATACATTTTGTAAATAAATTATTTTCTCAAAATGCGCTCCGAAATGTATATGGCGGTGAAAACTTCACCCAAACCAAATCAATAATCACGATGCTCATATGAAAGATAATGAAGTAAATTCACAAAAACTCAGCCTCCTAGGGCAATCTATTTAATTTTTCCCCAGCATCTATTGCGTGTATAAGGTAGAAAAAAATTGCAGAGACGGGGAAATATAGTTCAATTTCCAATTATTTTTGTCAACGAATTTTGAGGCCAAATTCATATAGAAAAAAATTGAAATCCATTTTCGATGTGATAACGTTGAAGTACTGTCTCAATTTTGCTCCCTAAAATGGGTCTTATAACGTTCTATAACATATGTTTTCAGATTTTTAAACAATGTGGACGGTAGTGAAAAAAATTAAAATTTTTTTTCAGTTTAAACATTTGCAATTTGTGCCAAAATGTGATTGGAAAAACTTGTTCCACCAATGTTTAAACAGTCAAAATTAAAATTATTGAAAGGTCATTGCTGAATTTTGCTATATTCTTTTGTTTGTTTTTTTAAATTACACAAATGTAATTTTTTTAATATATGCCTCACACCGTTAATATGCATATTTCCATCGATTTATACTTTATTACATTTGTGAGTGGAAGTACTTCAAATGAAGTATTTCGAAACTTCAATAGATTCCTGTGAAAAAGAACTTCAAATTTCGCATTTACAGTAATGCTTAATCGCCATTTCTTATAAACGGCTTATAATTTTGAATTAGCATTTTTATTTAGGACGAGGTTTTACTCTTCTTTAATATTCTTGTAGTCAAATTTCGTTTCTACTATTAAGAAACCGAAAAGTTGAGAAAAAGTGTAGAAATTGTACTTTCGGTGACGATAGATGGCAGCTCGCGAGAGCATGGAGCAAGACCTTAATGCCAGTCTATACCAAAGGAATTAGTAAACATCTCATCCTGTAGAACACGGACCGCAAAACGCTTCTTTGGGGCCTTTGGCCTCAAGAAATTGACTTTTAAGGAACTAGAACGCTTCGTTCTGGAGTTATTTAACAATATATCAGACAGTGTTGCGGGTTGCATTTAACATTAATATCTCAATGCGTTTTTTAAAAAAATCCTTCATATTTTTTAAAATCAAATTGCAATTCGTCGCGTCTCCGTGAAATTATCTTTCTTTAGAGACCTTATAAATATTGGTTGCGTATGCGAACTGCAAAAGGTATGTATACTACTGATATAATGTATGAGACGATTTTTCTTCTGAAAACATCTTCGAATTAGATTTTTAAATAGAAGTTTTTAAATACAATTTTTCAACAATAATCTTAACGTATCAGTTTTTTCAGAATATTAGTAGTATTTGAGTAAATGTGTGTGAATTAGGGGCAATTTTAAAAATAAAATTTTCTCTAAAACGCCTCTAAATTTTTTTCTTTTAAATTTTGGCATGGACAGTGCTAAACGCTCTAACATTCGCGTCATTAACACCATTTAGATGTATTCCATTGATTTAAAAAAAAACTATTTATATAATGAAGACATTAATATTTACATTACGGGTGTTTTTGTATTCATTATTAAATTTAATGCTTCAAATGATTTCTGTGGAAACAAGCACAGTATTGGATGTTTTCAGAAACGGTCAAAGGACATTTTCTCCAAATTTTGCCTTTAGGACCAGGTTTTACTTTTCTATTAAATTCAAGTGATATTTCAATTCTACTGCCTCGGGATGTAAACGTTGGAGGGAGGGTGTCTTGAAAAAACAGTATTGGTCCAAAATTGAGGAAATTGAGTTAATGATGTCTCCTTGTAGTGTGAACTGTTTTGCGTCAGAGATAATATGTACTCGGCCCACAGTGCATTAGTTTAAAAGAAAATGAGCGAAGAAAAATGGGTGAGTTAGGAAGGAGACTTGGGAGGGTAGCAGGTTTGTTTCTTCTTATTTTCTACAAATTGGACTTTTTTATTATTGCTGGCTTTTTCAGAAGACCTTCAGTTGTAAAAATGGGAAAAAAGTCTTTTAGGTAGCAGCTGGGAAGATGTTAGGGGAATTCGCAACACCTAACCTAGTCAAAAGAGATTAGAAAACTAACTAGTACGAGGAAGCCTGTGCCATGCTGTAGCACACTAGTTTATAAATAATGACTTTTGTATACTAAGTTTAATGCATCATCATAGTAATTGCGACTTAGAAACTGAACCACTCTTCATGATATTTCGAAGGTCAGTTTTGTATTTACATTCTCCCCTAAACCTTGTCATCTTGCCGTGTTCATATGTGTCGTGCCGTGTCATACTGAAACTGCCTTTGCAACGCGTGTGCACTCCTCTCTGGATTGGAAGTGAAAGCGGGGGGTGGTGGGAGGGGGATGTTGCCATGTCAGTAGGAACGCCGGTCTTCCCAAGCAGACTAGTAGCTCGCGCGGGCACATTTTGACAGCCTACTTCACACCCTTGGCGAGATCAATTGGAATTCTCGGGAAGTGTTGGTTGAAGACACTGAAAACTGATGCTGGAACGTTCTCCACTTTGTAATTATCATTTAAAACAATTTTGTACAAAGGTTTTGTTGATATAGTTTTTAATTTTGCGTTGTTTATTTGGTTTCCTGTCACATCAACTTGTACAACGGCTCATTAGTCCCGTTAGTGTACTACATGGTTCTACATGCTGTAAGTGGCGGTGTTCGCTCTCTGCTGGAACGTGAGATCTGGCTCGGACCTACACGTCAGCTTGCAGATGTCTCCCGCCTGCAGGTTTCTCCCCAGTGAGGCATCGCACCAATCGGGACAAGCTCTAAGCACCTGGCTGGTGTCCCGGTATATGTAGAAGTGTAATGTGTATAGTATGTTCAAGGGATGACCCGTTTGTGAAGGTACTGCTGCGTAACTCCCCTAGCGTTGATCGAAAAACCCACACTCACGGAAAAATACGGAGCAGCCGGCCGCTACAAATGTTTTCCAAGCAACTACTGAATTCGACTCGACTGTAAAACCGGTGTCGAAAATTCTCCATTGTCGGGACTTGAACCAGACTATCATTTCCAATCAGACACAATGCAGTGGAAACAGTTGCCTTGAACTACCTCAGCCGGGTTTTGTGTTGTAATTGTTGTGTTTTGTACTGGTTGAGATTTGTGGATAAGTATAATTATTTTGTGTGTATGTTGCATTTTATTTGCGAGCATTTGTGAATGAACGTGCACTTCCCGTAACGAAAAGTTTTAGTTGGTAGCATAGAATTCTAAAAAAGCATTTATTGCCATTTCCGTTGTTGTTCAGTAGTAAGCAAGATTCCATTAAATATTCAATTTGTCATTCTCACCTAACAACAATATTTGTTCTGAATAATATTTGGAGTTTGTTAATTACGTTTATTAACTATAATTTAAACAAAATTAACGTGTATTGCAATGAAATATTCATGAAGAACTTTTTATTCTTGAACATAAATATGAGGTAGGTTTATTTAGGTATTACGGCGAAAACATTCATTTCAGGTCATGACATGTGAAGGTAAGAGTTCGTCTTTACGCAAGACGTGCAGAGTTGGTAATTATAGGTGGTCAACTAGTAACTAGCCAACTAAATGACCGTATTTACCAATAATTAAGCCGTATCCGTTTATCACGGAGCTCTACCAAAAATTATATGTTGCAAAGCTTGTTGATGGAAGTGCACTGGGATGCAAAGGCAATCTCCCTGCATACTCGCTCGCGAACTATTTGCTGCTCTTGCTTCCGCTCATCTCCGCTCTGTTGTTTGAACGTGTTGCAAAAGGAACAGCAATAGCCGAGAATCGTAAGTCTTTCCCTTGATGACGTACTCCTCGTTCGTTTCACATTTTACGCTATGAACTTTGATTTCATTTCCTTGCGCGATTGGCGCGTGCAGTTAGTTTCGTATTACTCTTTGAGGGCGGGCGGAAGGAAGCGCCAAGAAACTTTTGGTCCTTTGTAATGAGAGCTTTATTGTGTTCAAGTTCAAGGTAGCGGTAATTGCTGGTCTTAGTTAGAAATCTCTCGCTTGCCTAAGCACGAGTAAAGAGGGAGCTACGAAACAGAACCAGCGCAGAACATGGGAGCGATTTCATTTTCAAATTCACATTTTGCTTGATTATGTAACCAGTTAACTGAGGAATTTCCTAGTCTAAACGTTGCTTCAGAAAGGGAAATTAATATGGTAAGAAAACGTACCTGCTCGTCATGACCAATACATTAATGCGAGGCGAATCATGTCGTCTTCCCCAACAGAGTAATGCTTTGAGGTCTTATCTCGTCCAAACCTATACACTAATGTATTAATGTCACGACGATTTACGTCTCGCGCAGAAACGTCCAATGTATTAATTTAATCACTAGTGGTCTATTGCGGCAAACGTGCGATTGAACAAAACTACTCCAAATGGGTCTCCAAAAAGTCGCACGCACGTTGCCCAAGAGCCACAGATAAAATAAATCTCACATAGCACTACAGTGAATTGAACAGTTTATCAAAAACTCTCTCTCGTGGCTCTCTTCGCAAATACTACAATAATATAGTATAGCATATCCGCAGTACAGCATTTGTTGACACATAGAGTTCAAAAAAGTTGCTGTTCTATAACGCAACTCATACATAGCGAACATTTAATGGCTGCCAGCTTCTTCCTTGAATCCTTTCTATAACCTTTCGTAAGCAGTGACGCACTGATTTTGAAAGACTTGCAGCATTGGAATAGGCTGATTAACAAGATACGGTATTTGCATTTTTCAGTCCAAATGGAAACTTTCTCATTGCTTATGAATTTTTCCGTGTTCTAGGTATATAGCAAAACCAGACAGACCTCTCGTTTGGCCTGAGGCTACCTACTTTTTTTTTGCGCGCATTGGAAATTAGTAAAATAGCTTAGAATATTATCTAAACATTTACTGAAGAGCTGAATATGAGCGAAACGTATCGAGGGTGTAATTCTCGGCAGAGTTATAATTCATTTTGAAGGCCTTAATCAGGAGAATTCAAACACAGGCGAAGGAAAATCAAAGTGTGTGACTGTCGTATCTGGCATGCGGATACGGCTCATTCTTCGCTTTAGTCGGTGATTCACTCTCCTGCTGCGTGTCGTCTCATCACGGTCTACTTTCACTTTGAATGTACGTGACTACATGTTACACATTAGTGTCGCTGTTATTGAGATAATTAGTCATTAACAAAAACATTCATTTTTGTAGATGTGTATTGACCGAAAGGGTTCAAGTTTGTGATATGCAAAACATTAACAAGTTTACTATTGCCCACGTTTTAAGGTTTCGCGATTTAGAACAAACTTTGCTGATAGTAAGACATTTTCTCGTATAGAAATTAACAGTAAATTGGTTTTGAAATTATATTTTAAGAATATATTAACGGAAAAGACAGGAACATCAGACTATAGAGAACAAAGACGAAAATTTACCTGAGATCACAAAAATTACCTGAGGGTATGTACTGCAGGGGAAGTAACCACGACTCTATGGTTAAGTGAAAAAGCACCGCTCAATGTTCAATAACAATTTCATACTTATTAATTGGTGATCACAATCAATAATTATTTATTACTGATTGATGACCGATTTATCTGTCAAGGTTGACTTGGATACCCTGTCTGAACCCAACCTGCTCGATGTCTTAAGCGCACAAAAATGCAGCTTGTTGAAGAGTTGCAATCGAGAATACTCGTTTTCTATTTTCATAATATATTTGCTTCTCGGCTCCCCAAATTTTGGCCAATGAAACATTTATATTACAAATTTTAATGCGTGCAGAAGTTGAAAGTATACTATGCATTCCCCAGCAAAATGAAAGGTACCTATGATTTCGTTTGATACTTTGAAACTTATGAAAACAATAAAATAATTCCAATTTTGACCGCAAAACTCATGGTTTTGCAAATATTTGTATTCTAAGAATTCTCATTTTCGTCCCTTACATTGAATTCTCATACTCGACGCATCCCTGCTTTGGACTCAGTTGAATTTATTCGGCAGCAAGGCTCCAAGGAAGATGTCGCCTGCCATTAAATTTTGCTATTCATGAGTTGCTTTGTGGCACAGAAACGTTCTGGTATTCTTGGTATGTAAATAACTTACGTACACCGTGTATATACACTGAGGTGACAAAAGTCAAGGGATAGCAATATACTAATATACAAAATGGCAGTAGAATCGCGTACAAAAGGTGTAGAAGGGAAGTTTATTGGCAGGCCTTCATTTGTACTAATATGATTGACATGAAAAGGTTTCTGACGTAATTGTCGCCTCACGTTGAAAAATATCAAACTTTGAACGTGGAATGGTAGAAGGAACTAAAAACATGGAACATTCCATTTCGGAAATAGGGAATTTAATTTTCCAGTATCATGAGTGTGCCGAGTATTCTTAATTTCGGGCATAACCTCTCACCACGGACAACTCAGTGGCCGACGGCCTTCACTTAATGACCGAGAACAGCGGAGTTTGCTTAGGATTCTTCAGTGCTAACGGACAAGCAACACTCAGTGGAAAAACCGCAGAAATCAATGCGGGACGTACGATGAACCTGTCCGTTAGGATATAGCGGTGAAATTTGGCTTTAATGGGCTACGGAAGCAGAAGACCGAATCGAGTGCCATTGCTAACAGCACGTCGTCGCGAGTGCCTCTCTTGGGCTCGTGACCATATCGATTGGAAACGATTGGAAAACTATGGTTTGGTCAGATGAGTCTCGATTTCAGTTGGTAAGATCTGATGGTAGGGGTGTGGTAAAGTGCGGCGCAACCTCACGAAACCAGGATCCGCAAGTTGTCAACAAGGTATGTGCAGAAGCTGGTGATGGCTCCATAATGGTGTGGGGAGTTTCACCATGGAATGGAGTGGTCCTCTGGTCAACTGAACCGATCATTGACTGGAAGGAATGGTTATGTTCGGCTACTTGGAGACCATTTAAAGCGATCCATGGACTTAATGTTACCAGAAACAATGCTAGAAATTTTTATGGATGACAATGCGCCTTGAAACCGGGCCACAATTGTTCGCGATTGGTTTTGAAGGAACATTCTGGACAATTCGAGTCTTCGTCTTTTTCGTCGTCTTCGTCTGCTTTCGTCGTCTTCGTCGCTCGTCGTCTTCGTCGCTCGTCGTCTTCGTCGCTCGTCGTCGTCTTCGTCGCTCGTCGTCGTCTTCGTCGCTTTCGTCGTCTTCGTCGTTTTCGTCGTCGTCTTCGTCGCTCGTCTTCGTCGTCTTCGCTTCGTCTCGTCGTCTTCGTCGTCTTCGTCGCTCGTCGTCGTCTTCGTCGCTCGTCGTCTTCTTCGTCGTCTTCGTCGCTTCGTCGTCTTCGTCGTCTTCGTCCGCTCGTCGTCGTCTTCGTCGCTCTTCGTCGTCTTCGTCGCTCGTCGTCGTCTTCGTCGCTCGTCTTCGTCGTCTTCGTCTTCGTCGTCTTCGTCGTTTCGTCGTCTTCGTCGTTTTCGTCGTCTTCGTCGTTTCGTCGTCTTCGTCGTCTTCGTCGCTCGTCGTCGTCTTCGTCGTCGTCGTCGTCTTCGTCGCTCGTCGTCGTTTTCGTCGTCGTCGTCGTCTTCGTCGCTCGTCGTCTTCTTCGTCGTCGTCTCGTCTTTTCGTCGTCTTCGTCTTTTTCGTCGTCTTCGTCTTTTTCGTCGTCTTCGTCTTTTTCGTCGTCTGTTCGTCTTTTTAAACAATCTTCGTCTTTTCGTCGTCTTCGTCTTTTTCGTCGTCTTCGTCTTTTTCGTCGTCTTCGTCTTTTTCGTCGTCTTCGTCTTCGTCGTCTTCGTCTTTTTCGTCGTCTTCGTCTTTTCGTCGTCTCGTCTTTCGTCGTCTTCGTCTTTTCGTCGTCGTCTTCGTCTTTCGTCGTCTTGTCGTCGTCTTCGTCTTTTTCGTCGTCTTCGTCTTTTTCGTCGTCTTCGTCTTTTTCGTCGTCTTCGTCGTCTTCGTCGTCGTCGTCTTCGTCGTCTTCGTCGTCTTCGTCGTCTTCGTCTTTTTCGTCGTCTTCGTCTTTTCGTCGTCTTCATCTTTTTCGTCGTCTTCGTCTTTTTCGTCGTCTTCGTCTTTTTCGTCGTCTTCGTCTTTTTCGTCGTCTTCGTCTTTTTCGTCGTCTTCGTCTTTTTCGTCGTCTTCGTCTTTTCGTCGTCTTCGTCTTTTCGTGAAATGATGTGCGTGCGGGTCTTCGTCTTTTTCGTCGTCTTCGTCTTTCGTCGTCTTCGTCTTTTTCGTCGTCTTCGTCTTTTTCGTCATCTTCATCTTTCGTCGTCTTCGTCTTTTTCGTCGTCTTCGTCTTTTTCGTCGTCTTCGTCTTTTTCGTCGTCTTCGTCTTGTTCTGCTGCTGCTGCTTAAAGGGTTAGGTTCAAGAAACGTTTCCGGTGTTCACTTCCTAATGAGCCTTTCTACATATAGTCTTCCTCTGCATCTGTGGTACACTGGGAGTGCATAATGTCCATACCATCTTTTCTGATTTCTATCCAGGTTCTCCAGCAGTGGTTCGACGCCCAGATTATTTCATATCTCGAATTTTTCTTTTATCTAAGATGTTTAACAAAGTGCTTCTCAAAAATTTCATTTCTGCTGCCTGGATAGTTATTTTTATGTATCTTGCTTCATCTCTGTACATTAACTTTAAACCACAGCTACTGTGTGGACGAATTTTGTTCTCGTTTCTATCCTTGTTTTGTTTTTACTTGTTTATGCATTGTGCCACAGATATTTCCAAATTTATTTAATCTTTTATCTACATCTCTTTCAAACGAGATGTGACAACCGAGATATTTAAAATATTTTACCTGTTCAAAAACTTTTCATCTATCACAATATTTGTTCTCACTGTGTATTTTCTTTGTATGCCATAGTTTTAGTTTATTCTGTGGATATTTTAAAACTATTCGACCAAAGCGATTGGAGTTGACAACAAAAATTTCATTTTTATTTGCTAAGCTAAACTAAATGCAAGTTTACAACACGAAGTCCACAACTAAATGCAGTTGAATTACTTGCGGCCAAGTACTGAAACATGGTTGGAAAATATTGCATGCCCTTTTCTATTGTGATCCTCAACTCTAATTTATTGAAAATATTAACCTAGTCTCTAAGCTTTAGTTTTGAGAGAGATGCAGGCATATTGAAAAATAAGAGTCATCTGATAAGAACGTCAACACCAAATCAAATTCCACAATGCCCAGGCATATTTATTGAAGTTTTAAAAAACAATAAGTTACATTTCTAGAATACGATAAAACAAAAAGAAAATACGGCGACTTATTCTTCATATTTTATACTTCAAAAAACTCTGGAACACTTAAGTCATCTGGCTGTGGTCACAGAATTTTAATCAGCGTTATACCAGGTGTCTTTTCCCGGTTTCACTAAGGCATGACCCCAGGCAACAGTACGTCAGTCTTTTGTCTGACATAAACCTACCAACACAAAAGTTGGGTCCGACAAACACTAGCGTCTGTTGTCGTTCAGGGATCATGCCGACGTTTGTGCCTGAAAAAGAACATTTGCGACACGTATTGCTTTCTTATTTAATCAACAGAAAAATGCTGTGGAAAGTCGTCGTTTTCTGTAGAAACATTTGGAGAACACGCTCAGCGATTAGAACATGTGAGACATGGTTTTGACTATTTGAACGCGGCCAGGCACAATGTGAAGGCGGTGCGCGCTATGGTAAAGACCACAAAAGAGCGAGAATGACAATTGTCTGCATAATTGCTCGATGACCCACCTCAAACTCAACAGCAATTGGCAAAAGCATCAAATGTGTTACAGAAACAATCAGCAGACGCTTACGAGCAATGAGAAGATCAGTCAACTCGGTAAATGGGTCCACATGATTGAATGGACGGAAAATGCATGACAACGCGCCGTCTCACACAGCAAAACCAGTGAAAGACACCTTGAAATCACTTGTTGGGGACATTCTTCCGCGTCCACTGTACTCCCTACCTGGCGCCATTTATCCTCTTCGCATCAATGGGGCACCGCGACCACAGAACAGTTCTTCAGCAATTTCGAGGAAGTTGGAAAATGGCTAGAGCGAATGATTACTGCATAAGACAAGTACTTTTCTGGCATGGTATTCATAATTTACCTGGACGATGAAGTACGTAAGCCGATGACTACAATTTACAATAAACAAAAAATGAATTTCCTTTGAAAAATTACGTGTTTTCTTTAAAACAAAATAAATTAAACTTGTGCATACACATAGGAAGTTGCACAATTATGAAGAACTTTTTAAAAACAGAAATAGTTTCATTCGGTTACGGTTCCAACAATATATTTAATAAAAATCGTATTTTCTATCTCACTCTTGAAATGGTTCGGTTTCTGTTTGATGCCTTAATGCAGTTGGGTGGCGACTGCTCTGCTGCTTCAGGTAGACTGCGGAGAGAGACTGTCGGCACGATTCACAGCGGTACAGCAGAGATCAATGGGGTTAGGAGCCACAAGGGTGGAGCGGGAAGGGGCACGGGGCGAAGGGGTTGGGGGACGCCCGCCAATCACCGCCTGCCACTTGGGTCTTCCGTCGCCGAGGTCGACGTGCCGTCGTGTCGTGACGTCGCGACGTCAGGAAAAGACATCGTAAGACCGGTAGATGGGGACTTGGCGGATACTTTTCTCACTTATGATCCGTGCAGGAAGCAAACTGTTTCTTCACCTCTTAAACTGGGATTACCATAATCGGTTCCCAAAAAACAAATCTGCCACAATTTAATTGCTAATTAATTACAAAAGTAATTTAATTGCCCCTAAAAGTTTTGCGTAATTTAAAGGTGAGCTGATTTAAGTTTAGCTGATACCACCACAATCGATTTACAACAAAAACAGAGGGTGGCTTGGCTACATAGTATATTTGTGTTTATGGTAATCGATTGTGGTCGTACCAGCTTAATCTTAATCCAGCTCATCATTAATTACTAAATAAACTAGTGCAATTAAATTAATGTTTGCGAGGTAATTACCAATTAAATAGTTCTAAATGGTGGCATATTTCTTTTGTGGTAACAGGTTATGGTCGTGCCAGATTAAGTTTTTTTTTGACTAGACCGCAACGCTCTGCAAAATATTTTCTTCCATCAGCCGGATGAGCCGAGTGCAGTTGTTAATATCTTAAATGTCAGTTATTGCGTGAAGTTAAAGGATAGTGATAGATTTCACGGGTAATTTACATTATTCCAATTTAGTCACTAAATATAATTTAGTGAGAATTGTTCAAAATCATGTCGAAAAGCAGACAAGAAGATGTATGCGCGTGAATTAAAGTATCAAACCAATGCGAACGGACAGGTCATAAATATCGAATTTCAAAGAGCCTTTATCGTTTTCTTTCAACACTCTTTAATTAAACCCGCAATAGTCCAAAGTTTAATCGTGGATGGCGGGGTGCGTTTTGAACCTGGTGACGTAAATGCTCGAGAGATATTCGGGAAAGCTGATGTAGCGATAGGATGAATTATGAAAGACTACATTGCCAAAAATATTGACTTAATTTTGGCGTACATTTTTGAACAGAGCATTTTACTTAATTCAGAATACGATAATACATACTTTCATTTAATTAAAAAAATGTTATAGAAATCAATGCTAACTTTATGAATAATTACAATTGTTGAAGGCTATTTTCTGTTAAATGAGGATTTTAAAATTGCAAATAAAAATGCAAGTTTCAATTACTTAAGAGAACGAGATTTACTGGTGAGTTGTCGATTGCTCTAAAATAGTAATGCAAATCAGCATCGTTTTCTCTTTGGAAAAATGATGTCAACTTGGATTTTACCAAAAGGATCTTAACTTTCCTCTAAGGGGGGGGGCTGCTCTAAGATCCCGATTGATCTCTCGACATGTGTGATATTGTAGTGCATGTAAGTGTAAGTATGTCTATGTAAGGGGTGAGGATGGAACAAAGAAGAGAAAGGAACGATCGCGCGCGGTACATAGTTCACTTGTGATACTGCTCGAGTATTCGCCTGGTGTTCGTCGGGGAAACCTCGGAAAAACATCGATCAGAGAAGCCGTCAGGAGCTAGAATTCTCCTCCAGACAGCGGCTGAATTTGACCTAGCTAGTGACGAAAATCCGCAACTGTTGGGACTCTACCATCTTGTCTGCAGCGTCTCTTCTGGTAATGCTGCATCTGAGCTTACTCAGCAGGATTAATGTTCGTGGAACTTTACGCTCCTAGGAAGTTCCGATGCTGAAATATGACACTTTCAGTAGGTGTGCTGAATTATCTTCAACATGGAAGGGAGAAAAATGTTTTTGAATTTTAACATTGAATGATACAATTTCTTCAATTTACTCTTGGAATTCGAATTGTGAAGTGTTCATAGTATTAAGTACAGCATATTTTTTTCTTTGTTCCAAATATATTATATTCAAAAGTTGTTCGGTGAATCGATTGATCATAAAAACAAAACTTCATTTCGTGTTCTTTGGATTACTTTTTATAACGCTCCTTGCGCGATGTTAAAGTTCTACTCGCGGAACATTCAGCTTAGTTTGTCTCATGAATCTTAGCTTTACTGCCAGTGGGCC
>BLKR01015639.1:40000-59147 GCA_011170035.1 Teleogryllus occipitalis
GACGTTTCCATCAAGCGAGCGTCTCGAGGTTTCCCCGCACTAATCGCGCTTCGTGCTGCGCGGCGCGGGGCCTCTAAAGAGGAGCCACTTCATCAGCGGCAGAGTTAGACCTCTCTCTGCGGGCAACCCCGGCCTTTTAATTTCTTTTCGAGTTAATGTAAATGTGAACCTTAAACGATGTTTTAGAAATCTCACCCAAGTAGTTTCAATAATGAAGTTCCTGCCGAAGCGAAAGCAGAGCAGACAAGGTCCTTTAACTCGCATATTTCCTTGAACCTGTTTTAATTTAAAGGTCTCTCAATACTTCGATAATGATGGCAGAGTGGGGCGATGAGACGATGCTGCATGGTTTAAAAAGGATTAAATATATTCACACACAGAAAGGGTGTTTAGATCTGCGCATAATTTTTAAGAGCATTCGAAGTTGCTGAGCCTGAGATCTCAAGAAGCAATCACATTTAAATGGTGTGGAATATATGTGTTTTAATTTAATAAGTAAGGAAGGGAATTTATTACAATAAAAAATGAAAATATATATATATATATATATATATATATATATATATATATATATATATATATATATGCACTTTTTTTCAAAACATGTAAGAGAAAATAGATAATATGTAAAATAAAATGTCATTATTGTGTTAAAAATTGTTCTTTACAAGTATTTTACGACTATAGAATGTCGCCGATCAATTCTTAAGGATTTGGTGTGGATGAAAGTAGGTTCTATCTCTACTGAAGGAATTGTACGCCAGTCATCACACATAAGAATTTTATTCGAAATATAAAATACGTTCATAATATATTACAATGTTTACGAGGAGGCAGTGTGCAAGTAAATAGTAGTACCGTATAGCGAGTGATGGATTCCAGGGGAGGGGATTAAAGAGTAAATACCCCACACTCCAAATTGAACAACGCGGGAAGACAATTTTCTGTAAAAAAATATTTGTTAGTTTTAGATCGAGTAACGAATTTGCTGTTTGAAACATGGGCAAGTACGTGATGAAAATTACTTTTGTTCATAAAAATCCAATTATCCCAGACTCGCAAGTAAGCAATAAGCGGGGGGGGCGAGATTTATACAATTTATGGCAGATATATGGTGGTAATAGAAGTGCAGCAGCATTACATTCGATGTGTAAGAAAGATGATTCTGTAAAAAGTATTGTAAACGAGCATTCGAAATGTTCCTTTTCGACGTATAAATACATTAAAATGTAGTGAAATATGTAAGAAATGTGTCGTAATAGGTAAAATATGTAAAAATGTGTAATTATACAGAAATATGTACAAATATGTAAAATAAATATAGTTCCAATTCATTCAGTAAGTCTTGTAATCTCTAAAAAAAAATAGAATTGAATGCGGGTACCTAGTTCCTGTAAAAACATGTAATTACATGGAAATCCGTTCGCTATTAATAAGATTTGTATTCTTATAACTACAAAATTGCAAAGTTGGATTTAAATTAATTGTTTATTACACTAAAAATTTAAAAAAATTTGTTACGATAATATAATTTATAAAATAGTTATAGATGTGACCGAAATTGACAATTACAATATTAATAACTCATTGAAATTAGCAAAAGTAGTTAAATGTTGTTGAAGGAAAATGTCTGCGATGGCTAATGGCTTTCATCATGCTGGAGAACTCAGACGTGCGATAATGAACCTTCCGGAAGGGGGTAACACCGACGAAGTTCGCTTCCAAGTACGAGGTGTGCGCAGTCATTCATCGGCCTGTAGACTCTCAGGGAAGCCAGAAATCTTGTTACCAGCGAAGCATTTTATGGTAGGAGATTGTATTGCTTTCTGGGGGCTTATCTTCTCGTATTCAATTTACGTCGATGGTGGCCATATTGTTTGAGTAGGAAACTTTTACGACGCTTCTGGAAGTACCCAGTCCCTCAATGGCTCGCTTCCTCACTTTTCTCGTCTTGCTTTTCTCCATGCTACGTTTTCGGGTTTCAGTCTCTATATTCCCCGCAACACAATCTTTTATATTAAGAAAATACTAAAATTTAAACCATCTAATTTCTATACATCAATTGTACATAAATTATCAACGATTTGGTAAACTTTAGATTTATTGTAAGATATTGCTTGTAGGTGGTCGTGAAAGTAATTAATGTCAATGGGAAAGCATTGGTTGAATTACATTTTTTGAGTTCGTTAATCATCAAATTCTACTCTGCACGCACGAACGAGAAAATAGTGATGCCATAGAGTACTACGAAATACTATCTAGTGTCCGCAGTGTTTTCAGTTAAGTGTATTTCTATTCGTGTGAACAATAATGAACTATCCATCAAAGAGCGAAAAATTAGTTAAGCCCTCAATTCGATAAATTTTCCGTAAAATTCCACCGTGGTGATCACCAAAGGAAACACAAACTTCGGAGACAATATAGAATACGCCGAAAATATTCTGAATCATCGACAAAATGAACAAAAAGCGACCTAGCAATAATGTCTGCGAAAACATACTTTCAAAAGTGTGGAACCATGGACAGACAGGCTTATACGAGCTCAATTAGCAACTTAAGAAAAAAATACAAAGTAGAAATAAAAAAAATGATTTAGTTGGCTAAATGTATCTAACATTACCGCAGTCTTTCCGCAGAATCCAAGTACCAAAATATTAAAATCCAGTTCCAGTTAGAGACAGGTTTTTGAAAAGCCGTTAATATCTTTTAGACTAAAAATTTCACATAACAAACATAAAATCATTAAGAAATATTCAATGGTAATTAAACATATTCATCTATCAATCTCAGAAGATTAAAAAGTAACCGAAATTATTGAAAGGTTCAATTTCGGTACAAAATTTATTAGACTATATAAAAGCAATTCCATCTCAGTTGTATGAGTTGACTCTGATGGAACTCATAAAATCTAGGATCGGTAGAAATAAAACAAATAGAGGATATCAAACTGAAATCGTAAAGAAGGAAAAATGAGGCCACTCTTCAATGCTACCTTTGTTTAGACCTCGGTCGTTGTGGAAATAATAATTGTAAAATTGAGAAATTTATATGGTTTTTTTGTAGGCACAAACCTGCAAATTGTGAACAAAAGATCTACCCACTAACTTGTGAACATTACAAAGGGAATCATAGGGTTGAGATCAGTACAATGTTCATATTATCGAAACATTCTAGAAAGTAGAAGTAATAATCAAAAAATCAGATCTAGAAACTTTCATATTCTCCCTCTTTAGTTCAACTCGACAAACTTTCCAACACTACCTTCAACGAACAAAATACCGAAATTTTCGCAGGTAACAAATTCCACCTACCAACAAAACACAGCAATCTTACGTTACCACCAATATAACTATCAACAATAAAATATTCATTCTAAGACTTCAACAATGGTAACTCATTAATTCTAAACATAATACAGTTTACAACTGATTATATAATCAATTTTGAGTACCTTAATGCCAACAATCATGCAGAACATCCAATATTCAATTGCTACGCCATTAATTAATAAATATGGAACTGTCACATCCTAACGACTTTTATCATTCAATTATATTTAAGCAGTTTCTACAAGACATTCTTACTGATAAAACATGCATTACAGAATCGCATGTCAACTCAGGTTTATTTTTTGTTCTACAGGATTACAAAACTATAGAAAAAACTCGAATGGAGGCGGAGTAATATTGTTAATAAAACGCAATATACATCTCCAGGTTACACTGTAACACAGGCCAAACCTCCAAACAATGCCTGTCACGTCCATCCATTACACAGCATTACACACAAAAAAGGTTTCAAAATATTTTTAAATCGTGATAGCTGATTTTTATAGTTATATTGAGTGCTGAATCCGCATCGGAACTCTAGTTTAGTCAAAATTTGATCTATTAAGATATGGGAAATATGCTATATTTGCAATAAAAATGGTAAGTAACAGACTTTTATAATACCAACAGAACTTTACTTAAACATAGAAGACGACTTTATATTTTTAACATCACACTAGTGAGAACCCGTCAAAATTTGACGGTGATATCTGAGATAAATGTAAAATACTGTGCCCAGACTAATGTTCACAATACGTTGCATTGTTTGGATCTTCAGGATACAACGAAGATATTCTGTGATGAGGAGTTCCCAAAATTTTGAACACGTATGGCGCATGACCAGGTGGCAGTGTAATATCGGCACCAAATTACACAAAAGAAAAAGCACTATTTTACTGACGGTTATTATTTCTAGTTTTTTGATGTGTTATCTCCTATAAGCAACTCTTTGATTTCTTCTGGCATATTGCTCAAAGGTAAACTTATTTTCCCATTTAAGCAATACAGAGTAAACTGGTTTGCAGAATTTCTCTCACATGGGAAGTACAAATCAGAACAAATCTGAAATTTTATAGACAAAGACCCAACAGAAAACGAAATGACCTCACTATCATGACACCTACGCTGACTTTCTCTATCCCTGCGTTCAGTTAATGTACGTTTGCGTCTTTCGGGCCGCGTGGAAAGGATTCAGAATTCGACATAACCTGTGAACAACTTCACTACTTCAGTACAACCGAGCAAAACTTATTGTCCGAATGTTCTGTACAAAATACTCCACAAAAGCAAATACATGCAAACTGTCAACACCACAATGCAATTATTACACTGAAACAAAACCTTGACGACTTGTAAACAAATCTCAACAATCAAAATAAAGCATCAAGTAGCGCCACCACGAAGTAGCCGCTCTTTGAAAAAAAAAAAAAAAAAAAAAAAAAGACTATTGATATACGTACTATTAAAGATTGATTTAATTAATTTACCCCATAAATGTTGGTGAATCGACACAAACAATATATGATAACACATCTAGGGATCACATTCTTTCATTTAAAGGCAAAAATACTACAATCGGTTCAGTAGAAGCTCTAAACGAAGCCATGGTAGAATACCCTATTTTTTTAAATATATAGATTCTACGAAGGCTTTACGTGTCCATTGACGTATATTTTCGTTGTCTCCTTTCTTTAAAGCCTCTGATACAGCTTTTTCTCCTAATCGCCTCACTCGGTGAATGGACCGACAGTAATCACCCATCATGTTGGTGTCCCAGCGTTGTCGATAACGTTTTTTCATCACTTTCAGATCTTGATGAAAACGCTCGCATTGTTCTTCTCTTACATCACCTAAATTGATAGTCTGGGTTCTTTTTTGTTGCCTAAGAACTTATTTATGTGTTTAAATGCAATCCACGCTTATTTTCCATTTACTGTCATATATAGTTCAAACTGAAGATCAAACATAATTTTTCTAATATCAGACCCAACGAAGATAACCCCTTTTAATTTTGCTTCAGACAATTGCGGAATCTTTTAACAAAGGTATTTCAAACACTGTTCATCTCTAGGTAAGGTCTTCACAAATTATTTCATGAGGCCTAATTTTATGTGTAATGGAGGCAGCAGAATTTTGTGTTGATCTACCAGATGTTCCCGTAGAATGTTTTTTCCCTTGGCTTTAAAAATTTTCTTACAAATCAATTCTTTCCAGACCAATTCTTTCTAGACCAATGCTGATACCGTGCCCTACTGTCCCATTCACATACTAAACTTGGGAATTAAGTAAAGCCACTTGCTGATCAAGAAGCATGGCTTTTTTGTCACCACATATCCATCCATGAGCTGAGTAGTTAGTTTTTTCCAAAATTACACTGTTTTCGTAACACACAGTTTACGGGACATTGAAACTTTGTCAGCTGGTTCATCTTCATCACAGAGATATTCATCACTTGACTTATTATCCAAATAAACAGTTGCAATAGCCACTGGTGATTCAGTTTCTGACAGATCCGGATCATGGCCTATTAGCCGAATTACAGATGGTGGGTTAGGCTACTGAAATACTTTTTTTGTTTTTTGAGTTGTAACCAGTAACATCAATGCAACAAAAGTATCATTCATCTGAATGATTTTTTGGCTCCCTCCATATCATTAGAATGGCAAATCAAAAAGATGATTTCTCCTTTTTTGGCTATTTTCTAAGGTCCTCTACACAAATATAACATACTTTATGTGGCGCCCAAGATTGGTCCTGATCACCAAGTTTCATTCCGAATCACAAATATAACAAAAACTGTCAGGACTGAACACTAACTGCTAAACTAGTATCGTATCTTGATAGCAACAATGCAAACACGTGCGCCTCCAATAAAACAAACATGGTACTGCATGTTAAATATTTTAAAAAATCCGCCTTTTTTTCGCGCAGCATTACATAACTTTCTCTCGTATAAGAGAAAGTAAAAAGAATATGCTACCCTCTTTGTTGTCCTAATACTTTCTTATTCTAACTTCCTGCATCTCGTACATTTCTTGATACTCACAGCTGCATTTGACTAGCTATACCGAGAAATTTGTTAAAATGTAAACAAATGGTGGGTACTACGTCATTTTTAATGTTATTTTTGGAATCAGCCGCCTTAAAATTATAAGAATTAGGTGAATACACACAAAAAGTTTTTTGGTCGTTGGCCTGTGTTATGGTAGGTGGTCTAAATTCTAAAAACATCACGGGAGTACGTCGAACGACCAATCCTGCTAATAATTATTTATTGAACTTAAAAGGAACTTGAATCTCTAAGTTATATTTTGCGTTCATAATTTTAAATGGTTCGTAGTTAAATGTTTGTGATTAGTTGAGGTATTTTCCCTGTTTGAAATGGAACCATCCAACACCATTTCATGAGCATATACTCCCTCGTGATTTTTTTTCCACCAACCGTTTTATCATTCAATAAAACTCAAGAAGAATATATAATGAACTTCTCAGGATCTTTTACAAATCTAAGACGAGAATTGGATTGTCATATAAACATATTACAGCAAATTTTGAAAATTTTGTGACATGCATAAAACATTCTGGTAAACACTTGTACTATTTTTCTAGTTGTCAAAGAAACCATTTTTAATTAAAATATAAGATATTGTTCAAATAATGTATGTTAGTATTAAAATTAACAGAAAGCTAAATGCGTGTTTTTAATAACCAATGCCTATCTTCAGGAACAATTTCATGGAGGTTTATATGTAACAAAGCAAATATATGAAATTTGACAGAAGCAAGACCATTTAGTATGCTCCCGTTGTTTTCTTATTTTTTCGGGTCGGGCCAAGCACGTTTTAAAGGAAGGTGCAGGTCTCATTTTTGTTAACCTCACTAGATTCAAAAATTGCAAACATTAGAAATAGTATGTGCTGTTGTAGCACCACTAGTTTGTTTTATTGCATTAAAACAACTTTCAAATGGCAATAAAAGTGACGCATTGCCAATTCTTCGTAATGCCTGCAGTGACGAAGAGAGGGGAGGCAAATGAATCCAGGGGAGTTGCTGAGCCAACACTTCGAAATCAGCAACGAGCGGTTCGAGCGAGAAAAGTGCGTTGGCTGCCGAATCTGCTTTCGCCCGGCTGCTCCGCGCGCTAGCCGCTACCGCCTGCCCCTCCCCGCCCTGCTCCCCTCCCCTCCCCTCCCCGTCCCGTCGGAGCGCTGCGCTGGCGATTCCCCGCAACTAGCAGTGCTGGAGAACAGGCCTGCCCCAACCTTCCCACCCCGCCTCGTCTCGTCACGCCACGCCGCGCCACGCTACCCGTCCCGGTCCGCCACGCCTGACCACACCACGCCCGGCCATACCACTCCATTCCACCCTTCCCCATGCCCAGCCGCTCCCCGTAGCGTCCCCCAACTTCCCGCCGCGTCCAGCCACACCCCTCCACGCCACGCCACGCCACGCACTATGACCTGGAGAGGGAAATAGGCCCGCGCGACAAGACACCGGCTTTGGTATTAAAACTGCCTCTCAATTCAATTTCTATTGAGAATATTGTTATGAAGCATAAACCTACGAACTTCATAGTTACCAAACTTTATGAATACTTTCATATGTTTGCTTCTCTCATTCTTGTGCGTTTGGAGCGAATTTGTTAATTAATAAGTACTAATAAACACTATGTATATGAAAAATGTTAGCTGTGTGCGATTTTGCAGGGTTGTGACCTATTTATTCAGTAAATAGTTATTTCTATCTTTCTGACTGAATTGACATTTGCACATTATTCTTATTAACGTAGTAAATGTAGGTATTAAGTTCCTTCAGTTACATTCTGAGTTTGGTAATGGATAATCCATTGGCTGCAATATGATTAGATAATCTTTTACCATCAAATATGGCTAGAATGGAACATTAATTTGTAATAAAAATATCTCAGAGACAATTAGCAGAAACAAGAGAGCTTCATTGTAAAATAAATATCTGTTAACTCCTAAAACAGATTCCTATTTCAGAGTTCAAATGAGGGAAACCATAGGCCTTTTGAGCGATGATAAATTGTGACTAGATGCTCAATTTAATAAAGCAAAATTCCCAACTATCAAACCTTTGTGTAAGTTGCCCGGTTCGACTATCGACAGCGCGCAAATGGTCCATCCAGATGGATTGCAGAATAAATGCGTTGCAAGATGGTCTTGGTTTTATTGCTTAGTGATTCCTGGCGTGTCGACTGCGAAGGTCATTATTCCCGTATGTGTAGTTCGTCTTTTTATCGCGGGAAATGGTGATTTTTTTCCTGCTGGATGGCGAAATCCGGCGCCGACCTACGTCGGCTTGCAGGGATTTTCCCCAACCAGGTATTTCCCACCAGCGAGGACCCCCTCAGCCAGGACATGCTCTAAACTCCGCTGGTATCCTGACAAGAGTGGTAGTGCAATGCATGTGAAAGTAAGGGGTTCGGATAAGTCAAGGAAGTTGAAGCAAAGATCCCGCGCGGTCTGTGGCCAGTTTGTTAGAGCACTGCTCGGTAATTCACCTGGTGTTGATCGGAGAAAGTACGGAAAACTACTGCTCGGAGCAGTCGGTCACTAGAATTATCCTCCAGACAGCGACTGAATTCGACCTAGTTATGTAGCTAGTGTCGAACATCCTGCCACCGTCGGGAATCGAACCACAGGACCTCCCGGTCAGAGAGACTGCAGTGCCATCATTTAAGGCCCTGAGCCACCTGTGTTGGGACATGTATTCGTCGTTTTCGTGTAAATGTTTCGTTAAGTCCAGTGTACGTTCATTTTGACACATTCTAAAACAGTATGCCACGCCGAAGACATCGCTTTGCGATATGTATCATTTCGCCTGATGAGCCGGATACCAGCTGTTATGATTTGAAAATGTCGGTTCAACGACTGCGTTCGGAGGTTAGGGATGGTACTCAATAGGAATTTAGTTTTTACTGTTCTTATCTTCACCAAATATAAACTAAGAACTGATATAAAATATGTCAAAAGTGTGGGAGAATACAAGTATTAATATGATGGTCAAATATGAAGTAAGGTCATGCACGTCGAAGGTGAATAAACCACAGTCGTCAAATAAAAAGAAACAGAGATATTGATTTTTTACTCTCTTTCAGACAAATTCGAAATATAAAAGTTTGAAGTGTTTACTTTTCTCAAATTCTTTTAACATAGACACATTGGTTTCATGCAATCATTTTCCAGTTGGCGGTATGACAAAAATAATTCTGAGTATCACAGCTCCATTATAACTTAGCCAACGTTTGTGAAATGAATGCGAAACATTTACAAGTGTTAACTCACCTAAAACATCCACCAATACGATTTGGCAGAAATGAGAGTCAAAATAATCTCTCGCGTGACTGAACAGAGTAAATCTCCGGTGAGTCCAACGGGATTACCGGAGTATCTTACCCATCCAGAACGGTCTTCCCTTTTCCATTATCTTAATCTAAAAGTCCATGTTACAAGTAAATTTGAAGACGCGTTGTTGACGGAAGAAACGAAGTTTGGCAGTAGAGAGAGGTACTTCAGGAACGTTCACGAATTATTCTCTAAATTAGTTTTTAATGATAGTACCTTAATGTAACATTAAAGAAATCAATATGGCTTTTGTAAAACATGCGCGAAAATAATGTCGAATAACGTGGTAAACATGAAATTTTATGACATTACCATTTGATAAGAAATGTGGGTCTGAAAATTGATATCATCGTCTCACGTCTTTATAATGCTCCCCATTTTTGGTCCTTCTGCACAATAAAGGATAAAAAACAAAAGATAGGACTAAACGTAAAACACATGGTCATTTTGTACAAGCTTGAATAACATACATTGCACATTTAGCAAAAAATAACTTTCGTAAGACTATACGTAATACTGTTATTTCCACTGAACGCAGACACGGACAGAATTATACTCTTAATTGTGGGTATTCCGTAAAAATGCAACAATTCGGCGTCCTTAAGAACAATAGAAACAAATTGTTACTGAAGATGCAGTATGACTACACTTATTCCTAGAAATATTTTATTATTATTTGTATTCCAAGAAATATTAAAGTATTTATTTACATGATTTTTTATAAGTCGATGGTATCACGAGAAGTATTGAAAGACACACGGTCTGTAGCAGCAATAATAAACTTGGCAAACACTTCAGGTTACAAACTTCAACCGCATCTGTTATTTGTTGTTATTCAACCTAATGATGTTAATAACTAGAGCTCGGATGTTTGGAAAGTCTTCTTTTTCTTCTTGTTATTATTATTATTATTATTATTATTATTATTATTATTATTATTATTGTTACGACTTTTTAAAATTAGATAATAGGAAGGACTCAACTGTTCTCTGGAGTTGTTTTAGAACTTTTTATTTTGTCTATTTTCGCCTATTTTAGCTTCTTACACCTATTTTTACTATTTTGTTTTATTTTAACCTTTTCCATTTTTTGTTATTTTTTATTTTGTGATACTGATCTCGATGACAGCAGGAACGTATCTGAAACTCTAGACTACACAAATGCACTGTGGCGTTTTGTCTTTCTCTACCAGTGGAGGCGAGATAAAATCGAGTCGAGTCTTAAAATCGAGTCGAGTAAGAAGTGAAATTTTTGGACTTCTTTCATTTATAGTTAATTACCTACACTATTTAAAATTTCAGTACAGGAGGATGGTCCATGATTTATTGAAGACAACACAGGTGACTGTCTAATAAATCCTGGACCATCCTCCTATATTGAAATTCTTTCATTGATGTTGACAGATTTTGTTCGTTCCTTGTAGTATGGACTCCGATGCCTTTCAAGAGAGCTCTGTACAGGACAACGGCCCTTCCCAGTGCTGGCGATTACACAAATTCGGAAAACGAAAATAGTAATAATATTGTCATTTATGCTCTTTTAGGATTCAAAAGAGGATAAAAGGTAGTGATGTGCTGTAGATACTATAAAGAAAATATTTCTTACTTGCGGTTAAGAGCTGATAAAAACTTGGGAGTTAGATGAAAAATTGAATAATTTTATGATGTTTTTTGCAGTTTCTTTTAAATGGTGATTTTTCACTTCTTGACAGTATTTTTGTACACTTTCCCTCTCCCTTATTTTAGTTAACAAAAATTACCTTTTTCCTGATTATTTTAATAAAAATGAAATATTTTGCGTGCGTCTATTTTGGGCAAAAACCTGAACTTCAGGCTCTGTTAATAGCAATTGGCGGCCCTTCACAGGGGCGGGGGCGGGCGTTGACCGGGCGTTGACCGCGCGCCGGAAATGGGCTGAGGAATCACGTTTCAGTTCCACGTGTTACGTTAACCTCCGGACTCGTGGTTTAATTAATAACCGAGGCCTTGTATTAGTTCGTGAACAGGTCTCCCGTTTACCGCGCACATCCAATGTTTTAATTTCCATTAAGGGAAATGGGAAAAACAATGTCGTGATTCCATGAAATTTAAACAGATCATTTGTCGTTTTACGTAAACATTGCGTAAGCGTTTGATTCTCGTTTCTCGTAGCTGGGAAATATTCAAGAAGGAAACGAATATTTGACCCTTTTTCCGTCTCGAGACAACGATCAAGGAGACACGTTGAAATATGAATGTGCTTCAGGGGGTGGGTATGTGTTATCCTCAGGCGATGTGGATGCAGAACAGAAGGAGGTAGCGGGCAGCGACAAAGGAAATCGGGACGAAGACGGCGGCAGTTGAGCTAGCGTTTGGCGCAGGAATTTTCAACTGCTACATTAATCTATGAAAATGTATCAAACTACGGTAAACGTTACATCCCAACGCAGGAAGACCTTTGTGGTTCTATATTGGAGAAAAACAGCTATGACTTTATTTCCCTCAAAAGCAATTTCTTGTTTGAAAGTTTTAAAATTAATGCCGTTTTCTCTACGATGGTTTCTGGTCAAATAATGCTTTGTTTGAAGAAGCTTTATTTAAAGAATGCTTTGTTTGTAGAAAGGTTTCAACGCTTATATCAATGCATGGTTCAGATAAAAGAGCGATCACGTTGATGCAAGACTTTCGTGGTTTAATTACGGTTAAAGAGGAACAGAAGTACTTTTTATAACGTTGCTTACAAGATTATCAGATGGTTTATCCTAATTATGAAACGGAAACTTTGAGATTAAAATTTTCAAAACAATATTTTGTACGTCTTTAAAAGATATTTGGCCGTGTACGTGCATCTTTCCTTATTAACAGAGTCCAAACGTTCACGTTCAATGTGTGGCATCAAGTCAGCGGGTTATCCTTATCCAATCGCAATAACATTTATTATTTGAGGTTTTGAGCTCAACCAGAAAAATATAGAGGGTGTGCTTTTGTGATTTTGCGAAATAATTCTCTCTTATGTCTTGGGACGCCCGCTTTTAGTAATACTATATAGACTATGGGGATTGTGAATGAAAGGGAAATCTAAAAGAAATGGGAGCAAAAAACGCCGAGGCAGGACGTGCGGCACCCGATGTAAGAGTGCACCAGCTTGAGCGCGTGGTGCGGATCGCGCGGGGCGTGAGGGGGGGGCGCAGTGGGTCAGCGGTGCTGCGCGCTCTTGCGCTACGCATCCTCACGGCGACGCACGGCGACTCACGGCGACGCACGGCGAGGGCGCGGGGGGCGTTGACCCAAGGTCCCGTTGCGCCCGCGCCGCCGCGCCGCGTTGCGCCGACCCGCGCCGTCGTCAACTACACAGCCCCCTCCCCCACCGCCGCTGCGTCCTCCGCCTCCAGCTCTGCCCCTCCTCCTCCACATCCTCCTCTTCCGCCACCACCTCATTCGCCTTCTCCTTCTTCCCCTTTCCTTCTCCTCATCCTTTTTTTTCATCTCCTTCTCCTTTTCCATCTTCTCCTTCTCCTTTTCCATCTTCTCCTTCTTCTTCCCCCCTTCTTCTCCTTATCTTTCTCCTTCTTCCTCTTCTTCCACCTCCTCTGCCGATCTGTCTGATTTTGAACAACGCTAGCGGCTAAACCGATCAACCGATTTTCTCCAAAATCGATATTCCATAATCGATCTAGCTGATGTCGCGGCCCCTTGAATTTGAAACAGATATTTTAAATTTAGGCGATACTTCACATAAAGCTCCTGAGACATTTTGAATTTAAAAAAATAGGTACTAAATTTTTTGATTAAATTTTGTTTTCGGGTAGTGTAATAGACGCTTAACAGAATATGACAGGTCTGATTTTCATTGAAATCCATGACTTTTCGAAAATCGCTTACGTTCAAAATTGCGTACGTCCTCGTACAACTAAAATATTGATAATGAAGATTTATCGTTAATGAAATCTGTTCTTTAAAGACAGATTTTGAAATAGTCACGCACAATTTTGCGAAAATTTGGATAGTTTTCACGTTTTTTGATTGATTTTTTTCGTTTCCGGGCGCGTCAACTGTTTTGGTTATTGGTCCCGTAAGTGTAGTGCATATTTGTTCTCGGGAGACGGCGGTGATCTTTCCCCGCTGGATGGCGAGATCCGGCGCCGACCTACCGTTGGCTAGTGGGGTTTCCCCCTAACCAGGACTCTCCAACCACCGGGGCACCGCCCCAGCCGGGACAAGCTCTAAGCTCCCGAACGGTCTCTCGGAATATGTGGTAGTGTGGTGTATGATAGTGTAGTGTGTGTTTAAGGGGAGGACAAGGAAGAGGAAAGAAAGATCGCGCGCGGTCCGTGGCCCGTTTGGTAGGATACTGCTCCGGCATTCACCTGGTGTTGATCGGAGAAACCACGGAAAACTACCGATCAGAGCAGCCGGCCGCTAGAATTCTCCTCCAAACAGCGACTGAATTCGACCTAGCTGAAAAGCTAGTATCGAAAATCCTGCCGCCGTCAGGACTTGAACCTAGGACCTCCCGGTCAGAGGCGCTGCAGTGACATCAGTTGATGCACTGATCTACCGCTCCCGGTTAGTTTTCACGTAATTTTGCATGAAGTACAGGCAATTTTTAATTTTGTTTCAATCCGTAAACTGTGCGTTATAGTATTCGAGGTTTGCTACTGTGTGATAGTAACCATTCTTATCTCCCATGCTATGGAAAGGAAATATCATATACTACCCAAAATAACAAACACTCTAACACTGAAATAGAAAGTCCAAAAGAGATCTCCTTTTGTATAATGCTGATTAAGGAACATAGGGCCCGTATGTCCCTCTTCTTTCACAATCTGCCTCTCGAAAACTCACGTCCCACCAACTCGTATGTCCCCACAAAACTTGTTCTCCAGCAGAAAAAAAATCCTGATTTGAAGGACCCACCGTTAACGAGCTATGCTCGATTATAATGTATGTTGCAATAATGCGTTTTTTTATACCACAATCTGCCAATTTAATTTTCTTCGTCTTAAATCTTTTGGATTTAGGTCTGGGGAATAATTTCCTGTTCAGCAGTAGCACATTGATTTTTGTAAGAATGTCTTATAAATTGCCGAAAACATTGATCTATTCCTATACGTATAAATTTTATATATATATATATATATATATATATATATATATATATATATATATATACATAAAATATGTGTGTGTGTAATTTATAAATTAATCTACATAAAATTAATATAAAATACGCCTTAAATAAATAAATTTGTAACGTGCCCAGAAACTGAAAATTCTAAAGCTAAATTGCTTTTTGCCATCGGCAAATGTGTCTCTTCCTCTTTCAAGTTCGCAGTTCATCGTTTCCCTTAGCGACAACGCTTTACGATGTAATATACTGGTCCTCATTCGCTGTCCTGTTTGATTATTCTGTGACACGACCAATAAACATCCGCGGCGTGCGCTGAATACATGTGTTTGTTGGAACGCACGTGTTTCCGATGAGAGTGTCACTCAAGTGTCAGATTTGCTCAGCAACGACAAAACATCTCACTTCGTGCTCCAGAGTTACCGAGACGGATTTTATGGCAGAGAAAGAATGTGGTGATTTATGTTGATACGTTAGACTAAGCCGTAGGACTTTTAAAATGTGCAAACTAGGTCAATGATCATATTTTACCCGATGTATTTTTATTGAAGACTTCATTTGCTTTGTTATAGATGTTATACTTCACTATTATTTGGGCGTTTTACATTTTGAGAAGTTCGAAATGGAGTAAAATGGAAAAGTATAAGTTTGAAAAGAGCCTTCAATATGCACTGTGCAGTTTAAAACCTGAAATTAAATTATACTGCTCTTCTTAGTGTTGTTTTCCCCTGTAATATTTTATTCCATTTAAGGGCTGAGTAGGAAAGTTGAATATGCAAAACTGTTTCTCTAACCATCCCTGAGCGTTTTGTCATCAATGATAGGAAGAAAATAATTTAGTTCCTCCCATGTTTTTCAACTGCCATAAGTGTCGGAAAATTATCCCAACCATTTAGAAGTTAGAATCATTTCTTAACGTTGGGAGTTTCTACACAAATATTAAGTATTTGTGTTTCTAATTTGATCTTCGTGGGCTGTGTGAATTAATTTGAAACCTTTCATGTGTCTGAGAGGCGAAATTTGCGTACATATCAAGGACCAAGCGCCTGCTCATTCGTCATTCTGCGTCCGCAACAACTGCCGCCACCGGCCCTACTGGCGCCTTCGATCTCGCCGCTCCCCCACCGCAGCCACCAACCTAGCCCCCCCCCCCCCCCCCCCCCCCCCCCCCAAAGCCCCGCCCCAAAGCTCGTCCGCGCCAAAGCTCATACCGCCTCATTCTCCCCAGCGTTGCTGACGCCATCCCCTCCTGCCTTCATCTCCACTAATGCCTGACCGCAGCGTCATCTACTCTGCAATGACTGACCTGATTGGAGTTTTCGAGCCCCAACTGTGACAGGATTTTTGACACTATCTATAAAGCTAGTTAATTATACAGCCGCTCACTGTTTGAAGGAGAATTCTAGCGGTTTCTCCGATCAACACCCGGCGAATACCGGAGCAGTATTCTAACAAACCGCATGTACCGCACGCAATATTTCATTTCATTTCCTTACCGTATTCTCGCCTCCCCCTTACACACACTTACACTTACATGCAGTACACCACCGCACATGTCCGAAAACCAGACGGGTGCTCAGAGCTTGTCCCGGCTGGGGCGGTAATCTATTAATCAATCTACTGTCTGGTCAACAAGCATTCTGTGCCTCGGCGAGATCAGTTCGGTGGCGCACGTGTTGTTTCTTCTTCCAACACCATCGTCGCAGCCCCTTCGCCTCTGCCCTTTCCCTTTACTTACCCCTCTGCGGCATCCGTCGTCGTTCTCTCCGCGCTTGTGCCTTGGTGGTCTCCGCTTCCCCTCGCACGCGTACGCACAGCGCCGATCTTCTCAAATGGCTCCATTCCGACGCGCAGGCGCGCTCGGGCTCCGTCGTCGGAAGAGCATTGGACAGGACTGCGGGCCGCGTGCAAAGGCAAGATGCAGGTGTTCTTGAATAGATTATGTTGGCTGGCACGCGCATACGCACACACAACTTTCACAATCACATTGAACGGGCTAATAACGTACCGTTTCATGGTGGAGTAAAAGTACTGTCGTTCCTAGGAACAGCTTATTGCTAGCCCGACCACCAACACGGCATCCATAAAGTCCTTCGTACCGGTATATTTAATAGGATTTTAATACCGGCTTTTACTACTAGTGTATACTTGCTACTGTAGTGTTTAACTCTAACACTACTGTAGTGTTGTGCTAGTTCGTAGAATGCAATTTCAAAATATTTTTTTCGTAGGTTAATAAATTACGGATACAAATGGATCGGTGATTTTAAAAGGGAAATAAGTTCACTTTTTTCGTAAAAAGAGTTGAGATGTACAGTTTCTTTGTTATTTTTAAAACCGTAAGTCAGTGTAAAAATGAAATTTCTTCATCTTAAAGAATGTGTTCTATTGCCAATTAAAAATTCTAATGCTTGGAAAAGAGAAAGAAGTTCAGGACTAGTTTATGATAAACATACAGAAGAACTAGTATACCATCTAGGAAAGGCCTAAATGCTTTATGACAACAATAGTCACTGAGGACATCAGTCTTCAAATCCGTCAAACTATTTTAAGAAGACAACCAAGTCTCTAGCTGGTTCTGGCTGTCTTCGTTGTGAGCTAATGTGACTCCAAGTAAAGCAGCTAATGTATGATGGGGAATAATTTGGTTACATCGTAAGTACGTGAGCGCATATATTGCTAGGCTTATCAAGTACCACTGAATGGCGTTGACAGAGGGAAGGCACGTCCAGATTTGCCTTTAAAGAAAGTTTATGGCTCAGTTGTTCTTACAATCAACACAAAGAAAATAACCAATCCTCAAAAATAGTAAAACACATCCAACATGAATGTTTCCATTTTTACCAGAAAGGTTTGGCATAGCCACAGACTCAAGTGGAAATCGATGGTGAGTTGTTGGTGACATTATTGATTTAGTATTTTTCATGTCCATATCCTAATATGTTAATTACCATTGTTTCGGAAGTCCAAAAATAAATAAATTTAAATAATATTTTTTAAATATTTCGTCATTATTTGATAAAGGAAATAAGTATAGGGCACAGAAATGGTTCTGCACATCACATAAAAGCAAATTTGAAGTTGAAGAGTAGCCCAAGCAATAAATAAGAACTAGTTCTAACTCTTTTGTGTAGAACATAAATGTCCTTGATGCTAAGTGTAAATGTTATTAAGTTTTTTGTTTTTCTCTATGGAACGAGGTCTTACATCCTTTTTGAAATAAACGATTCAAATATGAAGAACTGGAAGAAGCCAGCCTCTGTACTATAGTTGTGTTTTACGTCATAAGATTGTTTACGATATTGTTCTTTTTGTTCTACCAATACAGATAAATGCTTAATATTGTGCCTTGGTCATTTCATTTTCTTTCCTCCTTAAGAAAAAAACTATGTAAAGCAAACTGACATCAGCGCAGCAATTATTGTCGAATCAATTACATTTAATAAACTGTAAACCATATCAACCGACCAATTTTCTATATTCACCTTCATAAATAAGCCTCCCAAAATTTACTTTTTAATTTATTTTTCATCGACTACTTCTGTCCCAATCCAATTGGGTAAATTGGCTAAGGATGATCATCGCTAGCGAGACTTGAAATTAGCGGACATAATTTCGAAATCCACAACCCGACTCGCGACGACAGAAACGACATTCTCTCTGCACAAAAACGCGAACTTTCGAATGTTGCGATATATCTTCAGAAGAACGAATATATTGTTCTTTCTCCCGACGAAAATATGTGAGGAGGACCTTCACTCCCTTAGTAAACCGAGAGCCAAGCTTCCTGTTCCATTTGATTCCGTGTGGTCTAACGCCCAATGTGTGTGTGTGTTGCAGCCGCCCCGCCATGCGAGCGCTCGCCGCCTGGCTGCTGGTGGCGCCGTGCGCGCTGGCGTCGTTGGTGCTGCTCGCCGCGCCCTCGGCGTCGGTGCTCGCGCCCGCCTCCGCCCAGGACCCCGCCGCCGCCGCCGCCAGCGCAGCCGATCCTTCCGCCGCCGCCCTCGCCGGCGAAGACTCCAGCGCAGGTGCGTCGCGCGGCCTCTGATAACGCCTCCTCACCCGCCCGACAACGCTTCCGCGCTCTCTATGGCATCGGCCCTTGCCAACTTCTCTGCTAACCACCACCATGCCTTCTCGCCACCACGCCACTTCACTCCCTCGCATCCATACCCCCACACCGCAACGCCCCCTCGCCACCACGCCCCCGCGCCACCACGCCCCCGCGCCACCACGCCCCCTCACCACCACGCCCCCTCACCACCACGCCCCCTCACCACCACGCCCCCTCGCCACCACGCCCCCTCGCCACCACGCCCCCTCGCCACCACGCCCCCTCGCCAC